>VOMN01132026.1:0-15947 GCA_014899125.1 Orchestia grillus | reverse complement strand
TGGAAGGAGGGGAACGGATGGTGGAAGGAGGGGAACGGATGGGGGAAGGAGGGGAACGGATGGTGGATGGAGGGGAACCGATGGTGGAAGAAGGGCTCAAGGTTCATTGTCGAGAAGGTATCAGGGTTTGGTTGTGAGACTGAGGATGATTTTCAGGCTTCTAAACACTTTTAGATGCAAATCAACATTACTGCAAGAACCTATTAGGTTGGTTAAGCATGAATTTTTGTCTGAGAAGCAAGGAGCCCCGGAGCAATGCTCTCATTGAGAGCTGTCCATATGAGCAGGCTTAGAGAATGAATATGATTGTACGAGTGCTGCTTACTCCATCACATGGCTGTATCAAGGTTGCGGGAGCTGCTACCGCATCACCTGACAATATCCAGGCTACAGGGGCTGTTGCTGTATCACATGGCTGTTTCCAGGCTGTTGAAACTGTAGGAGCTGTTGCTGCATCATACGGCAATATTTCATCAGTAGGAACTGTTAACTGTTGCACAATGACCACTCCGAACCGTACACGACAATACAGTCTTCACTAAGTTGTGTTGTATGAGTTACATTTTATTTCCTTGCGCCTCGCTTTTTGTTCTGGCGATGTTGCTACACGGACCATTAATTGTCATCCTCAACTCCATGCGTGAGACTGCTCGTAAAATAACCAAAAAGCGATCATTCGCGCACGACCGTCACCGCGCCCTCCTACTCAAACGACCTCACCGATCGCCCCATTTTAATTACCAAAATTGTCTCTTAATCCAAGCCCTGGCCTGGAGCGATCAACTGTGGGCCGGTGCTACGAGGAGGGGGCTGTGGGCATGGGCTCGGCTCCCCTGCCCCCCAGGGGGTCGGTGGGCAGCTACGCCTCCTTGGCCAACAGCTTCCGAGTCAAAAGCCTCCCAGGGAGCGTCACTGCCATGAGCTGGTCACGCCTCAACTCCTACGAGCGCGACGACGGGACCATCACGCACGCGGTGAGTGGGACACGGCTCAAGACGGGACCATCACGCACGCGGTGAGTGGGACACAGCTCAAGACGGGACCATCACGCATGGGGTGAGTGGGACACCGCTCAGCCTGGTCGTATCTTTCCCGCCTCATCAAATGGCCACAACAAAAATGGCGAAAGCTTGAGCAGCCAAAAGTTTAGATGATTACAGACGGTCTGGTTAAAAGGTTAGACCTTAGAAAATGGGAGGCCTTGTGCGTATGTACTCATTTGATTTTAGTTACCGGCAGATATTGTTACCGAGATGACACTGAAATTATGACCAATTTGTTTTTTGTTTTCAGTTAGACACATTTAGAACTGTTCTGTGTGTTCTAAAATATTCATTTAAAAATACTGTATGTTATGTTGCATGAGAGCGCTAGGGGCTCTAAGATTACGAGGTCCTGTGGTCCTGAGGTGTCCAAAAGCTCCTTGGTTATAAACTCTTAGGGACCTAAGGTCTTAGGGTCCTAAAGTCTTGGGGTTCTCAGCTCTTGGGGACCTAAGGTCTTGGGGTTCTCAGGTCTTGGGGACCTAAGGTCTTGGGGTTCTCAGGTCTTGGGGTTCATAAGCCATGAAATCCAGAGGTCATGAGGTCCAAAAGCCCGGACATCCTAAGGCCAGAAGGTCCTAAAACCCTGAGGCCCTTTAAGCATTGATATGCTGATGCCCTAAGGTACTATAGCCCTGAAGTCTTACGGCCCTGAGCTCCGAGGATTCCAACAGAACGTGAGAACCTTTATTAACTCCAACACGTTTTACCGTTGGGTTTTCAATGCCTTTCAGTTACTGGCGTGGTGAGGGATGTGAGGAATGTGTAGTTTAAGCTTTCCTTTCCATGGGAAGTACTCTCAGGTTACGTGACATACCTGAGCCTGGATTCGAACCCTGAACGTCCCGACTGCAAGGCCATCACGCAAACCAGTACGTCATGGAGCCCTGGGAGAAGGGTATTGAGCTGCTTCAAAGTTCCGGAGAAGGCATTACGTTGTCTCCTGGTTATCCAGTGCTCATAATTCGTTACATTTGTGATCGCTGGCTCCCGTGCAGACGCGGTCGGGGCTGCTGAGGGTGCCTGGCGTAGGGCTGCCCTCCACCCCCTCCTGCGCCGCCTCCTGCACGGACGCCTGCAGCGCCAGCGCCTCCTCTCACGACTCCCAGGTGGACGCAGCCGCTCACCTGGGTGCGTAGCTCTACCTTGGTTGTGTAGCTCTCCCTTGGTTGTGCACCTGTTACTTGGTTGTGCAGCTCTCCCTTGGTTGAGCAGCTCTCCCTTGCTTGTGCACCTGTTACTTGGTTGAGCAGCTCTCCCTTGGTTGTGCACCTATTACTTGGTTGTGTAGCTCTCCCATGGTTGTGCACCTGTTACTTGGTTGTGTAGCTCTCCCTTGGGTGTGTAGCTCTCGTTTTGGGTGTCAAACTTTCGTCCAGTCAGCACAGGCGACAAAAACTGATTTGCTAGCGCGTCCAAAATAGAAAGTTTAATGTCACGGCACCGTGCGGGTGCCTGCTAGCACTGTTTGATAGCACATCTTATACAGTCGGTGTGCCAGCCCACCAGTACTGCGCTACATGGCACGCCATGTTGAAGTGCCTGCCTTGCAGCACTGCTAGATATCACTTCGTTTATTGTGCAAACGATCGGAATACCGTAATCTAAATTTTTGAGATCTCTTTTAACGAGACAACGTTTCCTAGTTTTCAACCCAAGCAGCGAGCAAAGGATAGTGATTGAGGTGTTTCATAAAAACCCGTGCTTGCGCACACCTGTACTTAACTTTTTGATGAGTATTCTCGGTATTTTAACGTCCTTTTGAGTGGAAACCCAAGTAATTTGTATATTGTCGTGAATCGAGCGTCCATTTCATAAGGTCAGCAGATCCTGCGACGGCCACGACTGCACGACTTGCCTTACGCTGCTAGCAGTCTCTCAACTAACAATTTCCTACACAGCACTTGGAAGACGACAAGGTGCTGCAGTAGCTACGCGTGTGTGGTAGGGAACAATTATTTAACTCTTCACCGCAATGCAAACATGTGATCGTGTCTTCTTAAGGCCCCTGCCTTAAAATACGATCATTTTTAGACACAAAAATGCCTGATGGCTGAGTGTGCGGCTTACGAGCTGCTAAATGGCTCACACCAGGCTATATGCACCTATGGCTTTGAATATCTGATTGAAGAACGAAAACCCGCTGTTAATTATCCAGTTACTTATGAAACATTTATCATGCTTCTCAAAAAATAGTTTCAATGGACACGAGTAGTTAAAAAAATTAAATTTCTTATCAGGCAGAGCGCTTTTTAATTTAACTCACATATGTATGTAACTTGAAAAAATAAACAAGTTTTTAAAAACGTTATTTTGTGGACGTTCCCAAAACCTTCACATCGAATAATTTTTGCACGAAAAAGATATGGATGGTTGTTATTGACGCGTTTCAGCACATGGAAAAAATCTATGGGTAAAATTGCAAGGAAACAGAAAATAAGCATTTTATTGAGATATGATTTTTTCCTGGTCGTTATCTTATTTTTACTTCCCTATCAATAAATGTGCGGGGATTCAAAGTTTAATATAAGAAATTTCTGGGGTTTTTCCTAATCAAATTTCGCGTCGAATGAAGTATGTTTCTGTGTTTCATTATTGTAAGCCAAAATTTCTACGAGTTGAAAACCCTCAAATCAAACAATTACGTTGTTTAGGAGAAGCCAATTCATTTGAACTACCTGTATATAAATTGACTTGACTTACCTGTAATAACATAAATTTTATATATTATACAATCAATTTAGAATGGTACTCACTAAGTGCTGCAATTGCTGCATGAAACAGGATCATGGATTGAGCTGCCCTGAGTAAGCGTAAGCTCCCTCCCAATTAATGTGCCCACGTGCAGCGCAGCAGTCTCAGGATTTAGTTAAAACCGCTCTGCAGGGATTCTAAAGTACATTAACCTATCGTTTGAATGTAAACATTATGTAATTTTATCAAAAGTATTTTTTATCTTTCTTTCCCTGTAATGCAGTAAGTTTTACAGGTGCAGTTTTCAAGTTTTGATATATTATAAAGTGGGTATCGAAGAAGTTTTGCAATAAAAATACATTTTCAAAGATTTGAACGAGCTCCATTGAACGCTCCAGTAGGTATGTATGTGTGAACGATTGCTCATCTTCAATACAAAGGTAACCTCAAAATTTATCGTAGATAGTTGGTACTCGTATTATCCTACTAACAACGTAAATAACAGGTTCATATTTACCGTGTTTAAGGATTTTTACTTTAATTCGTTAAATTTTAAAACTTATTCACAACTGCTTTAAAAGAGATATACCTGGGTCACTGAACTTTGCATACATTTCCTACACTGAAAACAACATTTAAACTTCAAAATTGTACAAATTGAGAGCATCTTTTCGCAATCATCACCGTAATCATATTTTATTTGAAAATTATAGATGGTTTGGATTCAAACCTGCGTCGTCCATGTTTTTCCAGCAACGACTGTTACGTCAACTAAGAAGTATATTTTACAGGTGTACCAGGAGCTCGGCCCCGGCCTCTCCTGCAGCTCGGCGGCATGGACTGGGACAGCGGGCAGGCGACGGCTGAATGGTTGCAAACCATCGATATTAACGTCATCCAACCCACTCCAAACATTTCTCCATGTGGGTCCGTCAGAAGCGTGTCCGACCACGCCGGCTCTGTTGACCACGGCGGCTTGCAGCCCTTCCTCTGCACTGCGTCCACCACACCTGCGGACGATGATAGAAAGTCGGTGGGTTCAGATTCTGTATTTTACGACGGGAGTGGCAGCAGTTGCGACGAGAGCAGCAGCTTCAGGTCGGCATCGCGGTCGTCTCGAAGAGCCACTCAGCCTAATTTATTCTACGTCGGAAGCCATTCCCCCATGCAAAAAAGTCCACTGCTACTCGGCCTTCCAACTACTACTACTCATTTGAGTGGCTCGACTGAGAAGCTTTCAATTCAAGTCCCTACTCTGTCACGGCCAGAATCCAAGACTAGTTTGCATGCCACTTCGAGTATAGAGGATAACCCTAAAATGGTGTCATTCAAAGTTCCGAATGTTCGAAGAACGCACAGTGCGACAACCGATGAAGTGAGACACAGTCTCAAAGTTAAGAAGTCATCATCGCCTATCAAAAGAGCTGATAGCGAAACTCAAGCCGTCAAGCGGAGCGATAGCTCAGCGAGTCATCGTAAAAATTCCAGTGGCTCTACGTCGTCAACTGATGAAGCGAGTGAGTCTGTATCATTTCACTTAATGGTTCCACAACTAAGCGTTGATATTCCTTCACAAGATGTTTCCAGGGCATCGAGCCCTTCACTGTCCCCCACACCTCCCCAAACCCCGCCATCCAAACGGTCGGTGGGCAGAGGGAGACTAGCAGGGTCAGATGGTCGGGGGATACTTCGGCGACAGCTGGCTAAAGACTTCACGCAGCCTTGCCAACAGCTACCAACGTACCTTGAAGAAGACGAACCCACCATTGTTACTAGCTACGATTTTGCGACGATAAAGCCTCCTCCTGGCTATCGAGACTCATCTCCTCTGCCAACGTTGTCAACGTCTCCTGTTCCACCTTCGCCCTCATCCCATGATGTGAATTCACCTGTTCCAATGTCACCCATTCCATACCCACTTTCACCGTTATGCACCGATCAGTCGTTCAACCTTCCTATGTCTCATCCCATGTCCCCTATTCCACCCCCGCCTTCGCCTCTTTATAGTAGTAAAAATGAGAGTTTCGGGTATAAATCTCCTTCCCCATCTCCCAAGTTACGATCAATTCGTCGCGCACCCTCGCCTTTGGCAGCACCTCCAGCTTCTCCATTGCCTCGATGTCATTCGCCCCTGGTGCGCACTGACCCTCCGTTGGCCCAGGCTCTGGCAGCAGCCAAAGAGGCTGGCAACAAGAAGCGAAGTTGTGACCGCGAGCAGCTGGGCAAGCAATCTTCATCAGATGTAGATGCGACCAAAGTCAGCAGACAACAAAGCTACGCCGCCATGACGCCTATAAGTTTTGATGTCCCGGACCCGCCAGATGCTTCTGAGCTGCACGAAACTTCTTGTTAGAAATATTATTAATGGTAATTTCTAAGGAAGTATTACTAAGAGAAGGTATATTTCGTTTCTAAAAAAAGATTTTCTGAGAACGAAAACCACTTCAAATTACGAAAGTATATTGGTACGATAAGTATTTTCTCCAAGCCTGCAAGGGACGATTTTAGCTGCAATATCCTGACTTGATGTGACGTTTGCTGAATATTGAAGGAATATTTCACAAATGGAGAGTATAGTATTTATAAATAAATAATGTCTGTAGAGAGGGCGTTATTATATGAAACTATTAAATTACGTTTGATATACATATAAACTTTTATTACATATGAGAAAAGATTTATGATCATAGAAAATTTATAAAAGACGATGAAGAAACTAGACGGCACTGGATGCTGAACAAACAGTTATCAGTACATTTAAAAATCCTCGTAGCTCCCAAAGTTGCTGTGACAAATTTTGTGATTTATCTTTTCAGATCGTATTTATGTAAACCGAATTTATTCTGCTAAAATGTAAATATTATGGTGACTGTAAAAAGGTTTTGCAATCAAAACCGTAGCTACATTAAGCTCCAGATTATTCTAAAGCAAGTATACTAACTCATGAATCTGAAAGCCTACTCGAGCCTGTTGCAGGAGACAGGGAATCTGAGGGTGCGTTTTAGAGCCCCTTCCAGGGACGGTGTATGCTAAGGAAGGTCTCAGTATGAACTCATCGTGTATAAAAAACGGAAACTATGGCGGTGTTCAGGAAAGTTCTGCCAGCGATATTTCAAAAATTCTAAGGGGTAATGTTTCTAAGGTTTATGAAATGTTCATCATATGTTCTTGAAGATCTGGCTTCATTTTCACAGCAAAACTGATTCGCGGGGCTATACCCATTTACAAGCACAAATGAAAATTGAAAATGTGTTCACATTTTGCCAATAAAGACTACAAATACCTACAATGGCGTATTACGCATAGTCATATTTTTCTTTATTTACTGCCGCGTGACTGCGGACTCAGGAAGAACGAACAAAGAAGGAGCTCGTCGCATACTCGCAGAGCTGTCTGCTCGTCCTCGGTTGTCTCTGAAGGCACTCGTATAGGACGTGAATTTTTCCATGTAGTATTGAAATACAAAGCAATCATCCTAAGCATGCTGTATCACAGCCTCAAATGTAATTTTGAAGTCAAATAATGTGCATTAGCTTTTGAACGTGGGTGATATATTTAATTCCTACAAGTGGTTTCTGTCAAAACTATTGTGACCCGACAAAACATTTTCGACATTCTTCATTCCATCACATGTTATGAGCGAGACAATTTTCAGTAGCGTTAGCGTAAAATTATTAGCAATTTCAGCAGTGGGACATAACTCTCGCACTGCAAGACTGGATGACTGCACACCCTCTGCTTAACTGTCATTATACTTGTGCGATGGTACAGTGCTATTTCTTATCATTGACGCAAATGAAAACGTAAAGCTCAGCATATTTCCGGAAGTCAATTGTTCTTACTTACACGAAAATTTCCCATTGACAATAGTTCATGGTTTCTGGGTATCAGGGCGGCATAAAAACACTTGTTCAACTGTGTCCTCCAATTCCTTACAATTATACCTATCGTATTATCGTAGCATACTCGTACATGCAAGTATACATGCTATGTAGATGGTGATCAGAAGTAACTCTTTAACACAGAGAAAAACAAGTGAAAAGATGTTTTTTAATGCGTATCATGAATGATACTCATTGCATTTTCAACGATTATTCATTGCATTTATCACTCATAAATTACCAATAGCTGAATGAGGGATGAACAACACTGTTGCGCTCTACTGTCTTCCATGGTGGGAACGCGTGGAGATTTTTGGGGTATTCTTCCCCCATCTAAGGCACACCTTCGCTCTTCTGAACATGGCAAGAGATGTTTTATGGTCGAGCACAAATCAAGATGTGCGTTTCGATGTAAGAGCAACACGTAATAGGAAAATCTTAAAATTGTGGGTACGCTGATACGAAGTGGCTTTTATATGATACCGTATTACAGAGAAGTGAATATTTATTTTCAGTTTCAACTTATTAGTTTGTTTCCGTAAAAGGGAAGAATTTAGGGGCACTGTGTGAACTGGTCATATTCAGCAAGGGTCAATTCTAAATTGACGCTTCGTGTCGAAGGCAACTGAGGCTTTCAGGTGAGAAGTGATGGATGAGGCGCTACGCCAGGCTGGGCTCCTCAATTACCAGGGCAGTCGAAAAGTTGTCAGACAACTGATAAATTTTCCACACCTGGTATGCTTTGCCCCTACAATTCTACGATTTCGGAATGTACAAGTGTAGACAAAAATTTTAAAAAAGCTTACAGAGAAAGAAAAGTCTTGTGTAGAAAAGTTATAAGGATATTTTCAAAAACAAGCTTTTTAGACCGTTTATCTGAGGGCTTTTAACTGCCGCTGTACTAGCATCGATAGCGCCAATAAAATGGTTTGCATTTAGTTCCTGTGAAAATCTGAATACCAATGACTTGAAACAAAAATGAAATGAGTATTGATATTTCCTACCCGTTACATTAGTTCTCCCGACAGTGGCATTGCTTTTCCGTAACGATAACAGGTACGTGCAGCTGCAGTGAAGTTGAAATTTTGCTTGCAGTATCTACGATGCCTGGAAAAATTTCATTGGTTCAGGCAACTTCCATAAACAATATCCGTCAATACATCGCTTTATTCGTATTTAAGAGTTATGATCATTTTGGATGGAACTTTGCTAATGGAAATTCTATGTTCTTTGTCTCTATGAACTCAAGTGAGGAACATGGTCATCACTAAAATATTCGCAGTCTTACGAGAGATTTACAGTCGGCCATCCCCTCCCCTCGCCTCTCGATAGCCCGTCTAAAATATGGGACCACGGCAGCAGTCAAATGCAAACAACCGTCATTCACTGGAAATGAGGGACTTGAGGGTTGCAATGTATGCCAATTAATGCCGGTTATTATTTTGATGACGTTTTATTTCTTCCTTTAAATTTTCTTGGACGTATTTCTGTGCCAAGTTAATTGTTGAGCACACCCCTGAGCGCTTTGACTGTGGCCTGCCCCAATGAAATGCTCTCTAGTTCAAGCGTACGCAAACATGGCAATTGTAAAAAAATCTTGAGACAAACATGTGACACAGTCTTCACAGGTTAAAAATTTGTAAGAGCGAAAAATGTGCAGCATTACTTGCTAAGTTGAGTGATGTGAAACTATTTGCTCAAGTCCTAAATTAGGTGATATTTGCTCTTGAATTCTAAAATATTATTCGTGGACTCCTCTAATCCAAACCACTCAGACCAGCTTGTTCTTGGGTGCTTTTGTTGCTCATTTATTGATGAAACTTTACAATTGACGACAAGTACAGGAAAAATAAATTAAACTTTACATTATTGTTACACTAATGGTTATTTTGCTTTGGGTCCTTTTTGAAAAAGATTAAACTTTTCTCTACTAAAATTACACTGCGTGCTTCATAGGAAGTGAACAAAAGTTAGTGGGAATCTTTCTAAGACGGTGACCCTTCAGGTTGAGTCTCGTTAAGTTAAGGAGAACGAAAGGTCTTTTATTTTTCACCGCACGAGGCCATCACTTATATGATCATTTTAACTATCGAGACGAGAAAGGGCTGATAACCCTGGCGGTTTTCAATATTTATTCATTTACATTCTAGAGTTTAATACATGTTCTTCCTGAGAGACGCTTTGTTATCCTTAACAATATCGGTTTTCTTGACAAGCTATATGCTTACTCATGTTGTAGGCATCTGTTTGAATCCATATTTTACTATTGCACTTAAAATACAGTTATACTTTGTCCTATTTTTATGGAAACCTTCAATAGGGGACAAATAAAAAACATTTTTCATTTTCCCGACCTAGAGCTCAAATATGTTCGGAAGCAGCCGCGCAGAATCCTGTTACGTATTTTCAATTCTTGGCTGTTTCCGGGCCCAACTACCGCATTATGTTTACAAAAAGTTATGTATTTTTAGTCGTGTTTTTATTTTGTATCCGTTCAATGTCTGTTGTTGTGTGAGTTTTAGATTTAAGTCTTGAGAATAGGAAGCTTTACTATATACTCTATCCTCGGCCGCAACAGTAACTTTTTCTTCGAACGCCATTTGGTGCCAGAACTGCTGCAGCTGTTGTCGTGCTGAGGAGATAGAGTTGGTGCCAGAGCTGCTGCAGCTGCTGTCGTGNCAGAGCTGCTGCAGCTGCTGTCGTGCTAAGGAGATAGAGTTGGTGTCAGAGCTGCTGCAGCTGCTGTCGTGCTGAGGAGATAGAGTTGGTGCCAGAGCTGAGACTGTCGTAGTGCTGCAACTGAACAAATTTGAGCAATTAACCCT
Organism: Orchestia grillus; assembly: GCA_014899125.1. Lineage (NCBI taxonomy): Eukaryota > Metazoa > Arthropoda > Malacostraca > Amphipoda > Talitridae > Orchestia > Orchestia grillus. Next base: position 5,504 of record VOMN01132026.1, on the reverse strand, counting down.
TGAGGTTCACTTCTCAATAAATTTTACTAGCCTTTAGAAACTTGTGGCTATTGTAGATCACTAGCACCAGAAATGAATTTCGTGAAAATTATGTTGTTTTGTTACTTAAAAATTAATGCTATTCAATAAATAAAATGACAAACATCCACGGAGTACTGCATACCTAAATTGAAAAGCAATAATTTTATCTCATTTTGAAACTTCAATTATAACTTTTTCTAAACAAAAACATAAAAATACTGTATAATCAATAAAAGATAAATTACTGTATAATTACTGGGAAGTGTTCCGTAAACAAGACGCCCTACAATAATCAGTTAAGCCTATGAGAAGAAAACAATTGGTGCCACTGACATGGTCCCGTTTCATAAATCTACTGTTAGCTTTTCGTGCAGAGCTGAATGAAGTCTAATCGCAAATGCACATGAGATTAGCGCTAGTTTTTTGTAAAAGCTGAATGGCTGAATGCAGTTTTATTGCAAAATTGTCTGGTCATTATAGGAGTGATCAAATTTTAACAATTATATATAATTATTGTCCTTGCTGTTGGTTCCAGGAAAAATGTTTTCAAACTTTCAGTGATTGAGTATAGTCATGTAACATCCGTGTAATATTCTGATAGAACGCTCGTCGCATCTGGAAAGGTGGAGACACAAGTGCTACCAGCGTCGCCGTGCCTGTACGATAGGTGCCAGTAATAGTCTGAAGAATGAAATGAATTCATATGCAAATGTTTCAGTTCAAGTGTGACGAATAACGGTATAACTTAACCCATTAGCTCAGGTCTTTCTAAAGTTCATTTCAATGTCTATCTTATTATCTGATTAATATGTAACTAATTCGCATAGATCTAACAAAGCTCTTGAAACTAAAATTACGGTCGAAAAATGTTGACCTTTCATTCACTCTTAGCCCTTCTTTGGGGCCTATTCTTGTGTTAATTCAATTAACATTATGGGAGGTATCTAGCGCGTATACTGCCCTCATTCTGTTTTTTGTATGGCGTTTTAAAGACATTTTATCGCGAGTTTGTGCAGCTGCTCATATTAACTGATGATTTATTTGTTAGGAACTTCTCATGCAGGACCGTCTGGCATGATTACAATTCCCAAGTATACCTACCGTCTGTCACCAAAAATATCTGCACGTTCAAAGAGCATTAAATAATTTCGTAGATTGTTTTAGGCATGTCGAACGCGTAGTAGCTTTGTATAGCTGCCAGTAAAAGAGATTTAACCATTTTCCCAGAGCTATATTTTACCAAAACAGAAGCTAGTACTCGGCATCTCGTGGCTGTTTGATCATTTATAATTCACTGAGGCTTCAGGATGACGATTTGAGAAGCCATGCACCAAAGCAGGAATCCACTAAGTGAAAAAACTTGCTTGACTGGGGAAGTTTCGAGAGATCTGCTCCTAAAAGCGAGGATTTGAAGTTGAAGAGCTGTTATGGGATGGAAGCAAAAATTGTTGCTAAGCAGAAATCTAATCGGGTTGTGGAAGGTGGCTTCAATATTTAAAGTTAATTTTATTTAGTGTAACATAACTTTAGTTAGAGGCATTATGTCTAGTTGATTTGAAACACAGTGAACTTCTTCCTTAGTTTACGTAGAAGTGAATTAGTTTAGATTACTTCACCAATGTTCATTTGACTGGCAGCTGAGGACAGACACCATTCTGGGTATAAGTTAGAATATTTTTATTCTTCAGTTAGAAGGTAATAGTACAGTTGAAGTAGAAGATTCAGTCTCACTATTTCGCGTGCTATTGGTTTTAATTGAAGATATGGTGTTTTCAGTCTCACCTCATCATGACTGTATTTTCAGTTGCGCCGGCGAGGTAGACCTGCGCAGTGCAGTGGGATCTGCTTCGTCATCTCTCTTAAGCTCTCATTAAACTTGTTTTTATGGGCAGACCTGACCAACATCTGTGCAAAGCTCTGAGGCCAATTCCATACATAAAATTGGTTCAATTAAAACATAACGTTGATGTTCAGGAATTCAACATACGGAATGTTCGATAGGAATCATTTTCGAGTTCTTCATCTTTGTGAAACATTGTTGGAGAATAAATAGTTTTACAGAAAATTTGTTTCATTTGTTGCGATCGTCAAGCTAACCCGAAGCCGTAGTGCTTAAAAATGACGTATTATCCGTACTTTTCTGGCTTCTAATTATGAATCATTCTACTTCTTTGAAACTTACAGTAGGCTGGTCATTACGTTGAGCATACTCTTCTTAATAAGGTACATTTTATTTACCATTGTTTATGACATGGTGTATACCGCCATGGACAAAATGATTGAGACTAATAAATTTTCCTTCCCATTCAAATTATTCATGCACGTATGAAGGCATGTGTATTTTATATTTTCGTAGCATTGAGTGAAGGAAGATAAAGTAAGTTGATAACCCATGGCAAATTTTGTACGAAAAGGCAAAAGGACTAAGACAGGAACAAAAAGGTAAGAAATCCCTAAACTGTTACAGTGACGTCCCTCCTTCTTGATAATTACTTTTTCATGGAGATGTTTTTTAAGCAAAAATGACAACACACCTGTTCCTTTGAATGCAAAGCAAGCCCTTACATGAAGTTTGTCAGGATGCTCAACTGTAGCAACGACGTAGATTTCGTGATACTGTTCCCTCTTTCTTATTCGAACACAGTTTCTTGATCCTCCAAACGAGTGACAGGGAGGATATTTAGAAAAGATTACACTATTGCAGTCTTCAGCAAACCATTTTCTATATTTTCCGTAAAAATGTCATTCATCCCGAATATTTCCTTACGACAAAAAAAGGTTTCATCATACCTCTTCTAGACTTGATGCCTTTTTCAAAAAACCTTCGTCTCACCGCGCGAGATGGAGCGATCCCTGCAGCTCGTTTGCAGTTCTCAATGAGCAACACTGGCGGCCATGCGACCCTTCAGGTGTGACCTAACGAAGTCCCGCTCTGGGCATGCAATCAAGACAGTGTACATGATTTTTAGATCCCCCTCAAACCCGTACGACGATCCTGAAACAGCGAAACTTTCTTGGAGAATACTTGAGTTGTGTGTATAGCTTCCTGTATCTAGGGAATGAAATAACCAGCAATGGTAGCGACAATAAAGCGATTGGCCGATATGTCAGAAAATTGAATGCGATGGGCGATCAATTTTTACGTAAATTCAGTTTATTTGAGAAAACTGTCAAAATACAGCTTTCAAATCGTATTGTTACGAATATACGTGATGCTCATTGGTAAAATTTTCAATGAGCTCAAATTTCTCGACTGAGAGAAGCCTACAATGACATTTCTACCACAGAAAAATGCTTAGTTTTCTTTAATATTTCAGTGCCTCAGGCCTGTTCGCATCTTGTGATGTCTACTGCCTCAAAGTGCTGGCCAGGAAATGTGCCCTCAGCCTCCAGGAGAGAACCAAGAGGGTCAATAATGCTCTGGAGGAAGTTAGAAACTCTGAGTCATGCCAACGTTTCTCCCTACTTCTGAACGGAACTGAATATTGTATGCAAATAAGGTGGTATGTTTGAGAAGAAAAATTGTCTAGGACAATCAGGAAACTTAAAATATTCCTGTTTATACTCCTATTAATATCAAATTCCCTTGCTATTTTTTACTTAATATACGCTTTTTAAACTTGTTTAAAGTAGCTGTAGATTAAGCAATTCATCACATATATACGCGTCTTTTTGCATCGAACTGTGCTTTTTTCAAATAAAATTATTATTTTTAATATTATTATGCATCATTGTTATTATTATTCGATGTGTGAAGAGTTAGCTCATACAAAGTTGAAAATTCGAGATGGTTTAAAACGACTGAACTCGTTTTTGCCTGGGATTAGATTAAATATCCCTGCTGCGTGAAAAATTGTGCTACACTTTTTCCTAAAATACTACTTAGTTGTTTACTTTTACTTTGCAAGTTTTCGTTGTCGAAAAGAATCAGAGGATACAATAAATCTCAAGTCATAAAGCAAACCATTACGTCACATATCTCTCAGTATCTGGTGATTGTTTTGCCAATCTTGCTTGGAATATGCAAGTAATTTTTAATAATTATTTTCATTCCTTTCCTATCAGATACTGGGAGTGTTTTTATTGGCTCGGATGACAAGAATAAAATGATCCTTGAATTATCTCTAATCAAAGAATGTAAGAAAGTCAGTGCTTAAAATCGTTTTCACAGAACACTACCGTAAAAAGTTTTTGCGGTACACTACACCATTTTTAATAGTCGGTACATTTAACAAAACTGTTTTCAATTACACTAAAAAATTCTAAATGATGTGGAACAAAACACACGCTAAAAATTTTCTTGGTGATTTTCAATTATTTGCTACTTTTTATCTAGTTGGAAAGGGTGAGATTTAACCCTCTGTTATAATCTGGTTTTAACGGACTCATAGGCCCCAGGAAAGCATTTATCATATCAAAATTTAAAATTTTGTTGTTTCTTGCATCTCAAGAGACTTTGAACTCATATATAAGCTATGTTATCTATTTAATGCAAATTTTGCATGTTTACGAATAAGAAACTTGAAGTTGAGTGGTAAAAAATCATTAAATAGTCAAATACTTTCTCTTACAACTGCTACAAGCTACGCATAGGTACTTGTAGATAAAACGGTAACAAACCTTTATGCATTTGTCATAACAAGCTAAAAAAGGAGAAAAGAACTTCACTATCACGTATATATATTTAAAGACCAATCATAATAATAACATTTTGAAAAAGACTTTACATAAACAAATCTGTTCAATGTGGGTAAACAAGCAATACAGATTTACCTTTATATAACCCATTGCTGTTATGCGATTATAACATCAACGTTAACGTCAGAATTATCTATGTAAATTTATTCTGTTCCAATTATTATGGGATTTTTTAACGAATGATTTAATTATGTCGAATTACAGAGTGCTGTTGAAACAAGAATTTGAAAAAACTAATTACCTAAATAAGAAGAGACGAAATTAAGAACATAATTCAGTTAGACTGTAGCTATCACTTCGAAGCAAATAAAAAATTTGCTTCATACTAAGGGCCACTATCATTGTAAGCAACGTATACTTGAATGCGTATCAACCGTATGCCCAATGCCTATCACGTGAGTGGGATTTGCACTCAAATTTCTCGGACGCCTGACACTTATTACTTAGAACCTGATATAGATCTGAAAACAGTTTTCAGTGTCATTACCCTAAGATGTTAGTGTTGCCGTACTAAACACATGCCAACTCGGGAACCGCTGCGTCAAAAATGACGTTTTATTTTCGTGGGAGGACCTCTCACTTTAACTAGCTTACACTATACGAATGTGAAACTCTAATGGCAATTTTAGTTAATAAATGTCGAGTAAAGGCAGAGCTGGGCAGAGCGGCCGCTACATTTCAAAGTAGCGCTGCCCACCTCAGAAAAGGCTGTTAAAGGTAGAACCGTAAAATTCAGCTAATGATACACCCCTATTTTTAATTATCGATGCCTCATTGCGTTTATA
>VOMN01132018.1:0-11648 GCA_014899125.1 Orchestia grillus | reverse complement strand
GTGTTGGTTGTGGCTAGGGCTGGATATGGCTCTGGTAGATGTGGGTAGACGGGAGTACGTGTGACGTGGCATACGTAGCTGGAGTAGATATGATTTGGGGTAGATGGTGAGGTGTAAATACATGTCCAACATCCGAACGAACATTCGAGTGAAACAAATGGAAACCTCTGCCTCGAGCCCCTCATTAAGCCCCAGGAACAGCCCCGCAGGTGGGGATGAGGGGCACGCAAGCCAGGATGCCGTGAAGGTAATTTTCTTCTCTAAAGCACTCGGCCTCGCTTCGAGGCAAGGAAATATGGCCGGAATTTCGGCGAGGCTGATGTCGTAAAACTCTCGCGCAACAGAGCAAAACATCGGCCTGAATTTCGGCGCCGGGTGTAAACGTCCCTCATTTGTGGGCGCCGTGCAAGGCCGGCCGCAACAAAGGGCTAGCCAGAGCGTAACTTACGCACGCACTACAGGGTACGCACTTAGGGACTGTCAGGTACGCACACACTACAGGGTACGCACGTAGGGACTGCCAGGTACGTACACACTACTGGGTACGCACGTAGGGACTGCCAGGTACGTACACACTACAGGGTACGCACGTAGGGACTGCCAGGTACGTACACACTACTGGGTACGCACTTAGGGACTGTCAGGTACGCACACACTACTGGGTACGCACTTAGGGACTGTCAGGTACGCACACACTACTGGGTACGCACTTAGGGACTTAGGTACGCACACACTACAGGGTACGCACGTAGGGACTACAAGGTACGTAGAGGCTGTAAGAGACTATAGGGTTCGTACGTAGATCAGTAACGTAAGCGATACATACACTGGAGTCCTCATTTGGATCACTGTTATCAATAGAGAGGTCGGAATGCGAAGGAGCTTTCAGTTGTGTTGCGCGTTGTGTAGCTCTACGCGCGAGAACGCTTTTCAGTTTCAGTCGAAATTTTGATGCGCTCAAAACGTTGAGCTGTAACTGCTCAATTCTTTTTAGCCATTCCGTAGCACTGTATATATTCCGTGCCATTTTGTATACTACGAAGAACTATAGTATGTTCAGTAGCATAATAGTATTTTCCAAAGCGCTATGGTATATTCCGTAGCATTAAACATATTTTGTAACATTATATACATTCTGTAGTATTACAGTGCATTTCGTAGCATTATTTTTAATCGTAGCATTATATATATTCCGTAGCATCATATATCTTGCGTAGCATTTTGATGTTTCGCAGCATTATGTATTTTCTGTAGCATTAGGAATATTCCGTAGCATTATGTGTATTTCGTAGCATTATAATATATTCCGTAGCATTATATATATTCCGACTAACATATATATTTCATAGCATTGAATAAATTCGTAGCATTATAGTATATTTCGTAGTAATATAAATATTCTGTAAGACTACATTGTATTCGGTAGTATTACAGTATATTCCGCCGCATTATAGTACATTTTGTAACATTATATGTACTCTGCAGCATTATATATGTTCAGCAGCATTATAGTACATCGGTAACGTACTTCGGAGTCGTTAGCTATACAAGAGTATTTGCCTCTTGCTCTCGTGTAACTGATTCTACCATAGCAGAAAACCTTCAATTATGCAATAACTAGTGACACTGAAGGCACTCCTAGTCTCTCACCTAGTAGTCCCTAGTTGTCCTCCTTTTGTAAGCTGTAGTACTAAAGTAGACGAACTACTCTCTCACACTGTAGTAATTTGAAGTTGTGTAGGATCACCTGGCCACTCACCTTGTCGTCCCTAGTTGTACAAAAATAGGGACTAGTGTCTCATTTTGTAGTCCTCAGGGGTACTTAAGTAGATCACCTGGCCACTCACCTTGTAGTCCCGAGTCCCGAGTAGTGCTAAAGTAGACGACCTAGCCACTCACCTTGTAGTCCCGAGTAGTGCTAAAGTAGACCACCTAGCCACTCACCTTGTAGTCCCGAGTAGTGCTAAAGTAGATGGGCACGAAGGCTAGCCACACGATGCACGTGCTGTACATCGTGAAGCCGATGTATTTTGCTTCGTTGAAGTTCTCGGGGATCTTCCTGGTTTTGAAGGCGTAGATGGTGCAGAGGAGGATGAGTACCATGTTGTAGCCCAGGCTCAAGATGAGGGTTATGCTGGACGTACCACATGATAGCACGGCCATCATGCGGTCTGGGTAGAGCTCTTTGGTTGTGGGCTGCTCCACTACCAGCCACGCCATCACACCCAGCAGCTGGCACCCCACCAGACCTGATGGAAGTGGGTTAAGAAGAGTCAGTGTGGTGGGTTATTCCATCACTAACCAACTTCCATCCCACCAGACCTGATGGAAGTGAGTTAAGAAGAGTCAGTGTGGTGGGTTGTTCCATCACTAACCAACTTCCATCCCACCAGATCTGAAGGAAGTGGGTTCAATAGAGTGAGGGCGGTGGGCTACTCCACCATCATAAAGGCTTTCATATTCAGCAAGCAGTAGCCCCTCAGCGGGTAGCTAGTGGATAACCCTCATTCAAACAAAGAAATGTGCATATCCAATTTCCAGGCCATATTGACCTAGCATTTTTTTATAGTTTATTTTATTCATAGTACCTTTGTTTCTTCTTTCAAAAGAGTCATCACCACCACCATCACAATAAATCCCAGCTGCCCATCAATGAAATTCAACTCGAACTATTGCATAAATGTGATGGCCGCTGGTTTCCGTGCCTTTTTTATCTTTTGTCAGGCCTCGTGTCCTGCTGGACAAAGTAGTAGTATGATTAAGATGCGTCTGGAGCGATTCTTTTGTGCAAAATGATGAGGAAATGCAAGTCAGATCACAGTTTTTAACGAAGAAGACCTTCCAATGACGGTAACGTAATTTCTCCTTCAATTATACCGACGTTAGCGAGATAATAATACGTAACTATAATTATGATCTCAATAAATATTTTCAAACTATGAAATTTCTTAATTGTCAGCTTGTTTGTGGATTTGTTTACTTGATGCGATATTTGCGTCATACAATCTACGGAAATTGCGGCCAGGGTTTCACACGATGTTTGCGTCATTTAATCTACGGAAGTTGCGGCCAGGTTTTTACACGAGTCGTGGCTGCTTTTGTATTTCTTTTGCACGCTTTTTCCTAACTCCAGGAGGGCTGAGACGACCCGTTAATTCAATTTATAAGCCGTGACCTGACTGGTCAAGAGCAGTCTGGTAATGTGTATAATTACTTGGCCGCACATTTAGACCTAAGAAAGTGAGTCGTTAGGAAGGCCGTTAGTATGAATGAGTGACCCCGGCCTAATCTGAAGCTGTACAGGTCGAAACAGTTGTAAATGACTAAAGTACAAGAATGAATGATGTGAAAAGAGCATGAAATGAGGTAGAAACCCTAAGAAAGGATATAGAGAAGGCAGTAAAGGAGGGCAGAAACAGTGTTACGAAACAAGATTTGGAAAAACTGCCCAACAAGTAAAAAAAGTTAAGAGAGGTAGAAACATCAGAAAAAGAGATAGAAATACTACTCAACGAGGTAAAAAAGCGACAAATCGAGATAACAACAGTAGAAAAAAGGGTAAAAACTAGTTAATGGGGGAGAAGCATTAGTAAATAAGTTAGGGAGAAGTAGTAACTGGGGCAAAAAGAATGCCAAGCGGGCTAGAAACACTCGTTTGAGATCCACACTAATAACCTTTAAAAAAGCGCACTGACAGAGTCGCGCAGAGCTCACCGAAGCAAATGACGATCTGCGACCTCGGCGAGGTGTACGAGGGTCTCTTGATGGACTTAACGCCCCTGTTGAAGATCCTCGAGATCCTGTTGGTCTTGGTGAATATTGCAGAGTAGCAGATGCAGAGGCCGAGGCCCAGGCCCACCCTCAGGACGCCGCAGATGAGGGTGGACGGTGGAGCGAGGATAACAAAGGTCATCACGTAGCACAAAGCTATTCCGAAGAGCAGCACATAGCACAGCTCTCGGCCTGACGCCATGATGATGGGCGTCTTGTTGAAGTGCATGAACACGATGGCCGTCAGCAGCGTGCACATGAGCCCGATCGAGCTGGGGGAGAGTAGTGAGTGCGGCTAAGATATTGGGTGAAATGGGTTTTTTGATGTTTGTTCAAGTTCGGAGAACTAAGGAAAATGAAATGTTGTTTACTGCTAGGAAAAGGCGGTGCTTACCGTCGGGAATAACGGCGATTTTATGAGGAAGGTTTTGTATCAGAAATAGCCACAATTGGCCAGCGTGAAAAAATAAGGAACTGTTAACACAGCACGACAAAGCAATACCACGTACAACAACTCTACCACACACCACCACCGCCACCACACATACACAACACACCTACACAAAACACTTTCCCTTCTCTTCTCCCCCACACACACCCAAGCGGAAAAGTATGCACTTAAAGCTTGCGCTAAGCTGCATAATTTCTTCCCCCCAGGGCCAGCCCCCTCCATCCCAGCTCCAATCCCCCTGGGCCATACTCCCCCTCAAGGGCCAAGCCCTCCTTCTCCCCACAGGGCCAGAACGAGCTGTCGTAGAGCAGCAAAACACCGGTGCAATTGGGAGGCATTCCTCGGAGCGCGTATTTAGCGGACGGGGCTGGCCACATCAAGGCTTTCAGGCCGCCAACTTTACGGAGACGTTTGCCTGCTCCCAAAAATTGAAATATGCGTTGCAGTTCAGGATGACGGGCCCCCTCCATTGGGGGGTGGAGGGGGGTGTTGTGGCAAGGGAGGCATCATCATCCCTTTGTCTGCTCGTCGTCAAATTTGGATTAGGGATACTTGAGGGGTCCCGAAAGGAGATTAGACATGTTCGGTCAGTCCGGAAAGGAGATTCAGGATACTTGGGGTGGCCCGAAAGGGGATGAGGGATAATCAAGGCATCCCAAAAGAGGATTAGGGGCACTTGGGTGTCTTAGAGGCACTGGGGCACTTGCATCACCACAAAGAGGGAATCATTTCTGATTGACTACTACAGCAAGCGATTGATATAGAGAAATAAGCAGCTATTCAATTCTCACAGTGAAAAACCCTGTCCCTCTGCATGTGTTTTGTACTACGCCCCTCAACGTCACCAGGTGAAGGCGTCCGCTACGAGCTAATTAGCACCGGACACGACTCAAGGGCGAAAAAAGTCCTCCTTAACAGCGGGCGCTGCCAGATCAATGGGGTACGTATGTTTTTTTTAATTAGTAAGACCACGCAAAGGATCGGTCGAGAAACACAATCAAATTTGCTAGCAAAATTTAGCGTTTCTCGAATCAGGAGAAGTCGACCTCGTACCGCCGTCTTTAGAGCCCTGAAATTGGCCAGTAGAACGGTTGTTGCCAGTAGACCGGTTGTTGCCAGTAAACCGGTTGTTACCAGTAGACCAGTTGTTACCAGTAGACGAGTAGTTACCAGTAGACCGTTTCCCAGTAGACCATTCGACATTACCAATCATTGAGGTTTGTGCGCAATGACGGAAATTTCTTGGGTGCATCGCCCCAGTTCTTTGGGGTAAAATTCAAGAAAATTTGCCTGTAAACGAGCGGTGGAAACTTCTTACAGGGGGACACCCTGACGATATCTCGAGGTAAAATGGGAGTAAATTTACCTGATAACGAACGAAATAAATTCGATTCCTTAGGGTTAAGATTTTAGGGAAAATGCACCTGAAATCGAGCTATAGGCACTTCTTTCAGAGGACTCCCTCGTGCACTCCCTGGAGTAACAACTTTGTAAATCCACCTGAAGAAAGCGAAAGGCATTTTTCTCTGAGGATGCCGTCGTAAATTCCCAAGGTAAAATTTCTGAAATTCAGATTTCTCGTGTTATATTTCGAAATTCAGATTCCCAGGTTCAAATTTCGAAAAATCAGATTCCCTGGGTCAAATTTCGAAAAATCCGATTCCCAGGGTCAAATTTCGAAAAATCAAAATCCCTGGGGCCAAAATTAATTAAGGAATCTCACCTGAACACGAGGGGCACGATCGCCCAAGGGGAGTCCCAGGTGATGTGCTCAGGAGGAATCTTGGTGCAGTTGGTCTTGGCGAGGGTGGGGGTGTAGCCCTCGTCGCAGGCGACGCAGGTGTCGTTCTTGATGATGGCATAGACAGGGCACGGCACGCAGCTCCAGCAGCAGGCCGTCTGCGTGCAACCAATTTACTCACAGGCCGTCTGCGTGCAACCAATTTACTCACAGGCCGTCTGCGGGCAACCAATTTACTCACAGGCCGTTGCTTTAACGTGCAGGCGCTGTGCTTCAGATCGCCGTTAATGTGAGGCATTAACGGACTGACGTTCGGGAAAACTTTGCCGTGAGTGAAGGGAAGAAAACTAGTCAGATCTAAGTAGAAAATGATCAGCGCTGTTAATTTGAGTTACGGTCAATAAAACGAGGTGAGATTGTTGTTAATGTGATGTGTTCTAGCTCTCAGACTTAATATTTTCGTGATAATTTTTGCTCGTTTCATTTTCGCCTGTTAAAACGACGCGATCATCACTGCGCGGACTGGTTTTGCGTGGAATATGCCCATGAAACTTTATTGAGCCCCATGTACAAATTCCGCGTAACAAAACCCGTTTCACAATGAGTATATACAGGGCCCATTTTACGGAGCCCGTGTGAGGGTCGTTTTACAGAGTGCATTTTACAAGCCTAGTTTAAGAAAAACCGTTTTTCAGAGCCCGTGTTACGGGGCCAGCTTTACAGGACCAGTTTTACAGGGCCAATTGTACAAGGCTAGTTTTACAGGACCAGTTTTACAGGGCCAATTGTACAAGGCTAGTTTTACAGGGCCAGTTTTACAGGCCCAGTTTTACAGGATCAGTTTTACAGGACCAGTTTTACAGGGCCAGTTTTACAGGGCCAATTTTACAGGGTCAGTTTTACAGGACCAGTTTTAAAAAAGAATGTTTCAAGAGCAGAAACAGATACCATTAATGTAACCGTTGGCTCCCCGTAGATTCTATAAAATCGCATAATTTTTTCCCTCTCAGGCACAGAAAATACAAGTCGTTATGAGGATGAAAACCTGAACCTTAATTAACGTATAACTTGGAATGAATTTTTCACTCGTCCGGAATGTTGATCACTTTTGGCCCAACGTTTTCTTTTGAACTGCTGTCCCAATATGTTTAACATAGTATGTGGATGCCATTTCATTCCCAATACATGCTCCTTTTTTTGTTTATGTTGCAATACAAGTACGAACATCAGTGCACGAATGTGATCCCATCAACATTACAACATTTACCCCATATATCCAAAAAGTTAAAGTTCGGTGAATTGCAGCCAAAACAGTTAAATTGGCGTAAAAAAGTTAGAAGAATAGCGAGGCAAATTTGGAACGAAAACGTTAAATTGAGGCAAAAATGCTAAGTTGAGATAAAATTGCGGCTAAAAGATAAAGCGGGGCAGGAAAAATTAAATTGGGATAAAATTAAATGTTTATGAATGGGGTGGTGCAAAAGTCTAAATTGGGATAAAATTGGACAATAGCAGTTAAATTGGACTGNCCTGTACACTCACACCTGGCTCAGCTCACCTGGACACACCTGGCCCAGCTCACCTGGACACTCACACCTGGCCCAGCTCACCTGTACACACCTGGCCCAGCTCACCTGGAAGTTCCTGATGTAGCCCAGAGGACACCCCTGTGAACAGATGGACTCTGGGTCCTTGGACGCTGACTGGCGGAGCTGGTTGCTGGTCCATTGCAGCTTGGACCTGTTGAGCTCCAAGCTGGCAGGGAACGGGAGTCACGAAAGTTACAAGGCCTCGTACATTGCCGTAGCCAGAGATATCACGTCGGACTTGCGGCTTAAAGTTACTCGGTCCTCTTGTAAACGGTCCCTGATTCACCCTAAAAGAATTTTTTTAATTTCATTGTGCGAGAAATTATTCTGAAAGCATTCGGTCACGTTGCTTGCACCTGCACGCGTGATAACCTCAGATTTGAACGAAACAAAACGAGGATTCAATACGAAACTGCTGTATTTCTGGTACCTCAAATTCTTCACGGGGATCCTCGTACATAAATACGTACGTAGGATGAGGAATACGTACGTACGTAGGATGAGGAATACGTACGTACGTAGGATGAGGAATACGTACGTACGTAGGATGAGGAATACGTACGTACGTAGGATGAGGAATACGTACGTACGTAGGATGAGGAATACGTACGTACGTAGGATGAGGAATACGTACGTACGTAGGATGAGGAATACGTACGTACGTAGGATGAGGAATACGTACGTACGTAGGATGAGGAATACGTACGTACGTAGGATGAGGAATACGTACGTACGTAGGATGAGGAATACGTACGTACGTAGGATGAGGAATACGTACGTACGTAGGATGATAAATACGTACGTACGTAGGATGAGGAATACGTACGTACGTAGGATGAGGAATACGTACGTACGTAGGAAGAGGAATACGTGAAGGCGAGGTCAGTATTAAACTAAAGGAATCATCAGCTGATATTTCAAGAACTTATCTCATTTCAGCTTATTAACAGCGAGTTTTTTTGGATTAGGAGCTCGATCGTGCTTTCTGAATCGATGGCAGGGGGGAGAAGACTGAGGTCGAATTTTCGCTCGCCAGAATGACCGGGATTGTGCTTTGTTTTTTGTTCCAGCACAGAACAGGTACAAAGTTACTCTGAATCCGTGATACTGGACTGAAGACATGTGTTTATAAATACGTATAGAAGACATACACGTATGTATACCTATGAGTGGCTTTGCACGGACGCTTCAAGAGTAAGTTAAGTAATTTACTCGTGTGTTATGTTTTCTAAATTTCAAGTATTTTTCCATGCACGCGTTTTCCGAGTGTATATTTTTTTCAGAAAGTACGGTAGTTTCCCCAGTTTGTATAAATGTATGTATACATACATGACGTTTTTCCCTACCCGAAAACCAGGGAAAAATGTGAATGATCCTTTAACGATATACATATGTCAAATTTTACCCAAGCCAAATTATCAAGTCGCACTCCTCCAACAGCGCTCAACGCAAGTAATGTATGTATATTTCCCTTGTATAATGTTTACGTATTATCATTCAAATTCATAAACTTTTTAGAAAATACCTTAAATAATACATTAGTTTCAATTGCATGATTAATATTTAATTACTCTCAATTCAATTAGTTAAATTAAGGGTCTCCTGTTTTGTGTTATTTTAACAGTGAAGCTCAATCCCAATTTAAAGTTCATTTTCAGTTTGGGGTTCATTTTTAATCAAATGGTAAGCCTTGGACGGAGTTGAAATTACAAGAATAGCTCGGGAGTCCTACCTATGCCCCGACGTTTGCCAAATCCCAAAATGAGCTCAAGGATTTAAGGATAATCCTCTGAAGCGTTTCTCCTTGAGAGGTAACGTATACCTAATTATGACGTAGACTTTAATTATAATTAGTTTAAGGCGCGTGCGTATATGCGGAGAGGTGTCGTCCTGCCACGCCGTGCTGGGGCTGTGGCCTAGGCCTACAGACGTTTTAATTAAAAAAGCTCTGGCTTCCCGTTATGAATATGGGAAAACTTTTATTAATATGGAATGATAAATTCCTAGCGCTACAGTAACCGCAAAATGTGCTTCGTGTTAAACTTTAATCAAGAGATATTTGTGCATTGGGCTTCTCGCTTATGGAGGGCCTCCAGCTCCATCTCCCAGCTCCAGCTCCCAGCTCCATCTCCCAGCTCCAGCTCCATCTCCCAGCTCCATCTCCCAGCTCCATCTCCCNTCTCCCAGCACCATCTCCCAGCTCCATCTCCCAGCTCCACCTCCCAATTCCATCTTCTTGACCTCCTCACAAAGGCCCAAAGCTCGACACAATGCCGAGACTCTACCCCAACTCGGGCGGGAAATTTTTCGTGTACATCAGTACTGGGAAGCACTGAATAAATGCCCGAGACCTAATAAAGCAGATACAAAAAGTTATTAAGAAACGCGCAATTTTCGATGAATTTACTTGCATGATCAGACCGAGAATGCGACGAAAAAAATGCAGAATAAGACGAATTTGTAAAGTCCAGCTACAAAGTCCCGTTCAAAATTACGTGATGACATGACAACGCGCTTAGGGAGCGGCCTGCTGCATCCAAACGAATTTGTCTGAATTTCTGAAGTGAGTTCCCATATTATCCTACAGTCCTTTGATCCAAAGGATGCTGCGCTCTACTTATCATTTTATTTTCTTCCTGTAGAAAATTCCAGTTGAACACTGCGATCTTCCTGATTTTGCGCAAAGATTTAATTTCCGGCACAATTTCATGCTTTGCTCTGCATTAGAATTACGAATTCAAAGCAGATGCTCTGGGAGTCCGTAAGGTCTCTTTAGAGTTTCAAAATTCACAAACAAAGGCAGTTGAGGCTAAATGTTAACTGGACTTGTTCTGCTCTAAGCAGTGCTTATCGAAGTTTGTTTGTTCCACTGCGTGCAATGAAACAAGTCATGTTAATGTACCTCGTCAATTGCTTTTGTAATTACATTTTATGCCTGTAGAGAGACTTTATTAACAAGCTGTATTTCCAGCTACTTGATATACGCCAGAGTGCGTGTTGACTTCATCAGCCAAATACATGTACCTGTTGCCAGCTGAATAAACACCAAAGCCTAAATACGGCACAGCATTGAAATTAGCTACGCATCTTTTATTTGCCTTCTCTTCCTTGGAAGCTGTTCGGGCACACCAGCCTGGACCACACTGGTGTGTCGCCTTTTAGGAAATCTGATTCAATCTTCTTTCTCTAGGGAAGCACTCCTCTTGGGATAGAACCCGGAACCTCCAGAATCCGATGCAATCTCGCATCTACTCGTGCTACGCAACCTATAGTGAATACAAACTAAACCGAACCTCAAAACTGGATTGCAACGCACAAAATCAGTTTAAATTCGTCGATAAATTAAAGGCAGAAAATTTCAAATTGGCTGTTAAGCTTAACAAGGAAAATGAATTACTTTCGTCAGGTTATAGTACCTGGGAGAGCAACTTTCAAGCAAAAAACCGTGCAAGTATACAGTTTTTAAAAGAACACAGCATATACGTATATGTGGAAAATTCACGTTAGACAAAGGCATATGCAAAACCATACACAACGCTAGTTCTATAGGACGACAACAGTCCGCTACAGCAGGGCCGGCCAGCGACCGGCGTCGAAATTATGCAAAATCGAAAATACGTCCATGCAAAAAGCAATATGAGGCTCGAGAGATCTGCCTCGCGAAGAGTTTCGTGATGATCAAAATTTGTAGGTGTTGTTAATATTTCCGTAAATGTATACTAATTAAAGTAAATGTAAATGTTAGTTAAAGAGTTCATATGATACACACTCCCTCTGATCGCGAGCTGCCGCAAGCCTCGACAACCTTGTCTCATTTTTGAGCCATGGGACACCAGCACCCAGCCTCACCCCTCTGACGGGTGACGGGTTTGGGCACTGGGACACCAGCACCCAGCCTCACCTCTCTGACGGGTGACGGACAACTAGGTGCCGGAGAAGATTACAGAACAGGTTCCGTGACAGGTTATAGAATGGGTTACCTAAAAGGTTATTGAACAGGTCATAGAGGAGTTCATAGAGGAGGTCACGAATGAGGTTATAGAATTGGCTACGTAGCAGGTTATAGAACAGGTTACGAAGCAGGTTATGGAGCAGG
>VOMN01132015.1:0-10706 GCA_014899125.1 Orchestia grillus | reverse complement strand
CTGAGCTGTGGGTTGTAGGGCTGAGCTGTGGGTTGTAGGGCTGGGCTGGTGTGTGAGATTAGGAGGATGTGAAATTGTTAAGTGATAAGATTGTTTGGTCATGATGTGAGGTTCTAAGCACTGGGGTTATGAGATGGTAGGGATGTGCAGCAAAAACTCCACGGCGGGGAGGAGGCGTTAGGGTGTAGATTGAAGATGAGAAGGCTGCAGTAAACCAGCTGAATATTTTTGATATTGTGGTCAAGACGGAGTGCCTGATGCCGTGTCTGGTGTTGTGATGCCGTGCCTGGTGTTGTAGTGCCGTGTCTGGTGTTGTGATGCCGTGCCTGGTGTTGTGGTGCCGTGTCTGGTGTTGTGGTACTGTGTCTGGTGTTATGGTACTGTGCTCCATGTGGTACTGTAAGGTGCCATCCCATTTCTCAACTGAATAACATGAAATCTGTTTTCCTTTCCAGGAACGTAGAGCTGCGTAGTTGCAATTGATTTTACAGAGCGAGTTTTAGTTGAGGACTCTCTCGGCTCGCTGCCTGACGCATTGGCGTGAGGACTGAGCCCTGGTCCAGTGCACGTTCCTTGAGGCCATTTCCAACTAGGGGAGAGCAAGGGACTTAGAGCAGCGTATTTCTTGTGAGAGTTACTGCCAATCTTGCGAGGGTTACAGCCAATCTTGCGAGAGTTGCAGCCAATCTTGCGAGAGTTGCAGCCAATCTAAACTGGAAGAAATTCTGCAGTGTGAATGGCTCGATGTTGTCTACTCGTGCAACGACGGTAACAGCGGTGTGTGGGCACCTCTTAGGCACCTCTTTTAGGTACCTCTCTTAGGTGCCTCACTTTGGCATTTCACTTGGAGCACGTGGACGTGCGTGGTAATACACTCCAGGGACCAGAATCATCACACCGGTAATTTGATACCGAGTAAACCTTCGCCAAAGTACCAGATTGTAAGAACTTTAGCACGTGTACAACACACAAGGCTACGGGCTACAGAACGTAGCAGACGTAGCACACACACGGCTACGGCTACAGGACGTAGCAGACGTTGCACACACAAGGCTACGGCTACAAGACGTAGCACACACAAGGCTACGGGCTACAGAACGTAGCAGACGTAGCACACACAAGGCTACGGGCTACAGGACGTAGCAGACGTAGCACATTCAGCAGTCGAGAGCCGCTACGATGGGCTGCTGGGGCGGTAGCAGCAAATGGCACCACAACCAACGCTACTCCAGCCTCAAGAGGCAATGCATCAAAAGAGGTGATGGTCTGCTGGGGTTATGAGGGTGATGGATGGACGAGTATGACCTCATGATCCTCCAGGGGTGATGCTAGTGTTGATATTTCGTGCAAAGCTTCTGTATGTTCCTGTGGGTGATTGTAATGTGCCTTGTGTTGTGCTGACGGCGGTGTGTGTTTGTGCTCAGCTGTGTTGTACTTTTATGGTGGGTGAAGGTTATGGAAGCTGCCATCAGTCCCTCAGAGTGGCAGCTGCTGACCCCTGGAATCTGGACCCGGGAATGCGGACCCGGGAATCTGGACCCGGGAATTTTCCCGTGTCTAATTCCTTCAGTGCGTAAATAAGTGGATACGCGCAAAACGTATACAAAAGCACATATACTCGTGCGTTGTGTACACGTGCATGTGCGCTCACAATCGTACTATCACACGTGTCTTGTGTGTCCGTACACTGACACGTAAAATCGTTAATAAGTTGTCCCTGGTCTTCAATAACACTTTGAACACTTTGAGAGAACTGTTTCTTTGAGAGAGAACTAACTGTCTGAGAGACAACTTGTTTCTTGATTATACTAATGTATGACACACGCATGTGCACTGACTCTTCTGCCTCCTGCACGCAGGTGAGAAGTTCTCGGACCCGAGGTTCCCCCCCCACGACACCTCCCTCTACTACTCCAAGCCCCCGCCGGGGGTCGTCGTCTGGAAGCGACCGCACGTAGGTGTCTGTGTTGTGTGTTGTGTTGTATGTTGTGTTGTGTGTTGTGTTGTATGTTGTGTTTTATTGTATGTTGTGATGTTATGTTGCATTTTGTGCTGTGTGACGGGCACCTCCCGTCGGAGTCTCGAGTCGTCAGTGGAGTGCCACAGGGATCAGTGTTGGGGCCATCACTGTTCCTCGGGCACATTTCAGACACAGATGTCCCCTCGCAGCATCCCCACACATCTTCTCATCTTCTCTTGCTGGCGACGCGAGACTGTCCAAGGAAGTGTGCAGCGTTGAGAACTGCCTTCAGTTGTAAGAAGCCCCCGATAAAATCTATTTACGGGCACGGACGAACATTTGAGAATTCAACGAAGGCAAGTTCGAGCTGATGAGGCACGGCAACCACTCAAAGGACATGTTGTAGTTCAGAACAGAAGGAGGCATTGCAATGGATTAAAAATTCTCTTCGAGATCTAGATGTGGTAGTTGATGATGATGGACGATTCCAAGAAAGTAGACGCAACGGTCAGAAGGCACGGCTCTAAATTGGTTGGATAGTGAGATTATACAGGACTTTGGACGCGAAACCGATGCTTCCGGTGTTCAGGGCGCTGATCCTACCCCTGGCTGATTACTGTTGCCACGCGGGGAACCTAAACACCACACGGAACTTTGCGAAGCTGGGGAATTAAGTTTACAGCTAAGTTTTATTGGAAAGATTCGCTGGGTCCGGCATCTGGACTACTGGGACCGAGTGTTGTATCAACTGCATTGCCTTCTGCGCCGGAAGGAGAGGCGCCTTATGATCTACACCTTGAAAATGATTGAAAATGCCTGGGCAAGCAATTCGGAATCGTTTCAAGTGTTCAAGATGTTGTGTGCTGTGATGTGTACTGCATCATGCGTTATGTGTTGGATGTTGTGAGTTTCAATATGCGATGTGTGTCTTGTTGCCTGTTGTGTGTGTGTTGAGGTAAACTACGAAGTGTTCTGTGGTACTAGCACACAACAAACGGGTGTGTTGCTTCATCAAATGTATTCGTAACAGAAAAGCGTCAGAGAGACAGTTTGATGTGCTCAGTTACTTTCGTTCACTGGTGCCATCAACTGTGTTGTGTGCAGGGGCACATGTCACTTGTGCCGTTGTGCTGTGCAGGAGCACATGTCACTTGTGCCGTTGTGCTGTGCAGGAGCACATGTCACTTGTGCCGTTGTGCTGTGCAGGAGCACATGTCACTTGTGCCGTTGTGCTGTGCAGGAGCTCGTGGATGCACCTCACCTCTTCATCGAGGGCGCGAGCTCCAGTGACGTCACTCAGGGCCAGCTCGGCAACTGCTGGTTCGTGGCCGCCTGCGCTACTCTGGCAGGAGTCAAGGAGCTCTGGCAGAAGGTGGGGCCTGGGAGCTCTGGCAGAAGGTGGGGTCTGGGAGCTCTGGCAGAAGGTGGGGTCTGGCAGCTCTGTCTGAAGGTGGGGTCTGGGAGCTCTGTCAGCTAGACTCTATAATCACAAACAGCAGGAGGCAGCAGGAGGCAGTTGAGTGTTGCAGACGCAAGGCGTCATCGAGTGAGCGAGAGGCGGGGGAGGCTTTGAGCTGCTCGGTAATAATGAATTCGGGATAAAATGTTATTACGGCAAGACAAATAAGATTTGTTTTCTTAATATATTCTAGATTAGATTCATTTAGGTTACGCAGAGTATAAAATTACAATTTTTTTAAAGAAACAATGAACTATGTTGGAAACCTGAGAATAGTGAACTGACGCTTTATTTTAAAACAGAGTTCAATACAGTCGTCCTTTTATAGAGCGCAAGGTCCGCTCAACCAACAACCGCTCTACAGTCGTCCTCCCGTAGAGCGCTGGATTGGTTCCAGCAACGAACCACCTTCGATGCCGCTCTATGGGGGACGATTGTAGAGCGGTTGTTTGCTGTAACCACTCGAGTACATGCCCTGGGCACCACCGTCTATAGCACAACATGCCCTGGGCACCAGCGTCTATAGCACAACATGCCCTGGGCACCAGCGTCTATAGCACAACATGCCCTGGGTACCACCGTCTATAGCACAGCCCGGTCTGGCAGGTGATCCCGCACCACAAGGACCAGGAGTACACCAAGGACCATCCTGGCATCTTCCACTTCCGCTTCTGGCGCTTCGGGCGCTGGGTGGAGACGGTCGTGGACGACCTCCTGCCCACCATCGACGGCCGCCTCATCTTCGTGCACTCGAAGCAGCGCGGCGAGTTCTGGTGTGCCCTGCTGGAGAAGGCCTACGCCAAGCTGCACGGGTCCTACGAGGCGCTGGAGGTGGGTGCCTCCGTTAGGGTAGTCCTGCTGCAGGGGGTGCCTTCGTCAGGGGGTCCTGCTGCAGGTGTTGCCTCCGTCAGGGTAGTCCTGCTGCAGGTGTTGCCTCCGTCAGGGTAGTCCTGCAGCAGGTGTTGCCTCCGTCAGGGTAGTCCTGCAGCAGGTGTTGCCTCCGTCAGGGTAGTCCTGCAGCAGGTGTTGCCTTTGCCAGGGTAGTCCTGCTGGAGGGATGTTTTATCTGTTGGGATGTTGCTATCAATAATGCGTGACCATACACAGGCCTGACACAATGCCACTGCACACAACCCCATACAATGTGTCACTGGACACAGCCCCATACAATGTGTCACTGGACACAGCCCCATACAATGGGTCACTGGACACAGCCCCATACAATGTATCACTGTACACAGCCTCTAACACGTGCCCCGTGCGTGCAGGGAGGCAACCTGAGCGACGCCCTTGTGGACCTGACAGGGGGCGTGTCGGCGCACCTGGACCTCACGCTGGGGGAGTACGGCGACGACTTCGAGAAGCGCAAGCAGCTCTTCAAGATGATGAGGAAGGAGATGGACGAGCGGGCACTGATGTGCTGTGCCATCTCGGTCAGTGGCTTTTGTGTTGTGTGCCTGATTCTTGTGTTGGTCTGTGGCAAGTTGTGTTGGTCTGGGGTCAGTTGTGTTGGTCATGGCTTGGCTATTGGGCTGCCCTCCATGTTGAGGTGTGCTCAACATCGGTCAGCTGACCAAATTATGAAATTTTGTTTCCCTCCACACNGCGATCGTGCTCCCTGCCTCCTGCGTGCCTGTGGTGCAACGCTAACCAAGATCCCCTCCAGCGTTGCGAGCGATTCCTCCATTTGCCTGGCGGTTGTCCGGTGTATGCTGACGGCGTCTTCTCTTTCACTGAAGCTGTCGCTCGTCCTATCCTCACGAGGGGGAATGTTTTTTGGTCTGAGGAAGTGTCCTCTATTCAGTGGGAATCTTGAGTACATACACGGAAGTAACGTCGATTCTGGCCAGTAATGGCACCCCAGGCGGGGCTCGAGACGCGTACCTGGCCAGTAGTGGCGCTCCAGAACTCCTTTGAAACTTAAACTGCCTCACATGAAGTCTCAGCGCCATGGCTAGCAAGTCCTGCAGGTCGTCAGGATGTAACTTCTCTAGAGACGGAGGTCGTAAACCAGACAGTGCCCCTTCACAGCCCCTTACCCCCCCNCCCCCCCATCGATGGCTGCTGTCCTAGCGAGAGGTGTTTGTTCCCTGTGCCCACACACACACTGTCTTGGTTCTCTAACCTCAGGGATGATGGCGTCTTCCTACTTATTAGCACTAATTTTGGTCGCGGTAATGAAAGCTGTCATTGTTTCTCATGTCATTGTAGTAATAATTGGTGATCGTTGAAATTTATGTTGTATACTTCCGCCGTCATGAATCGGTCATGATACTAATAACTCGCGATCATTCCACATTGATAAACAAGGTAGAAATTCCTGACTGAAATGCTTCTAATTCTGTTTCTTAATACTGTATAATAGAGGTAGGAAAAAAGAGAAGAAATATACTTGTAAATCTCAATAATTTCGTACAACTTTCTAGATTTTATTAAAATTTGACGCATTTATTGCTTCACATTTGACTGCGGCGCTGCCCGAGCAGACCGGAGAAATCTTTAGACTGGTAAGGCGTGTACACCGCGTGTGTATTTGAACGTGTGCGTGTGTTTGAACGTGTGCGTGTGCGTGCACTACTTCGTTTGCTAGTTGCACTTAGTACACCACTAACTCATTAGCTCCTCACGAGCACGAGCAGCGAGTAGTCTACTTCACGACGGTGTTGCGTACGCTGGCCTCCTGCCCTCACCTGAAGCAGGTGTCTGTGACGGTGTGCTTCTCTGCCCCACTGTGTGCCCACTGTATGCCCCACTCGGTGCCCCACTGTGTGCCCCACTTGGTGTCCCACTGTGTGCCCCACTTGGTGTCCCACAGTGTGCCCCACTTGGTGCCCCACTCCATATTTCACTGCCCACGAGTAGCGCCATGCCAACACTCCTCTCCACACTCCGCCCACTACAGGCTTTCCTCTGATGATCATTAGAGCGCTGCAGCAGGATTACCGCTCCGAGTCCATGTGTCAAAGGATGAATTTTTTCTTCTCTTAAATCCAGTCGCAACTTTGCAAAAAGGACTCGTGGAGATGAACACGTCTTGCTCTCCGTCTCGCCCTCCCCCTTGCCTTCCGTCTCTCTCTCTCTCTCTGGCTTTCCCTCCGTCTCGCGCTCCACCTTACCCTCCGTCTCACCCTCCACCTTGCCCTCCGTCTCCCCCTCTACCTTGCCCTTCGTCTCCCCCTCTACCTTGCCCTTCGTCTCGCCCTCTACCTTTCCCTCCGTCTCGCCCTCTACCTTTCCCTCCGTCTCGCACTGTCTGTCCTTGTGTTCTTCACTGACACGGAACCCCATTGCAGAGCAATGAGCTGGGGCTCTTCCAGGTCTTTTAACTCGATACCCTCGCTGCTCTCAGTCGTTATGGCAGTATAAGAGCAGTGAGTAAATTATTGCAGTCGCTAAGCTTTTCATATATCTATAAATACCCGAAATTGAGGTTTAGGTAGGTGACTGACTTTCTCTATATATATGACTTTGTCACCTTTACTGACAATTCAAGGGAAAGATTCGCTGCTGATGTGAATA
Source organism: Orchestia grillus (assembly GCA_014899125.1). Classification (NCBI taxonomy): domain Eukaryota; kingdom Metazoa; phylum Arthropoda; class Malacostraca; order Amphipoda; family Talitridae; genus Orchestia; species Orchestia grillus. Next base: position 3,768 of record VOMN01132015.1, on the reverse strand, counting down.
TTCCGTTCGTGACAATTGTGGACTTTGCTTGGTCACCTGCTTCTCGCATGAGTGGTGGCGGTGGTGATGGCGGTGGCGTTAGATGGGGCTCCAGAGGAGGTGGAGGAGTTGGATGGGGCTCCAGAGGAGGTGGAGGAGGTGGATGTGGCTCCAGAGGAAGTGGATGTGATAGAACTTATGCTTTGCACTCACCCGCAAGGACCAGCTTCTAGTAGTCAGATCTAAATAACGCATAGCTGTTGATTTATAGCTTTTCTCTTTCTAATTGGTTATTGTACCAGCACTTCATTGCCTAATTATCGACTCATAGCTTTTTAATGATCAATACTGTACAGCCTAATCACTTCTTTACCTAATTATTAGCATTTTAGTCTAATTCCTATCATTTCTTTCCCTAATTACTAGCACTGTACAGCCTAATTACTATCACTTCTTTCCATAATTACTGGCACCTCTTCACCTAATCACTAGCATTTCATTGTCTAATCAGCATCACTTGAGCGTTGAAATAATTAAATAATTAAGACGGATGCGTGCTACATCCGAGCTGTGCCCTGCATGCACAGCGGGCGCTGCGACTGGTGCTGGCCGCCTCACTAGGCTCGTCAAAAAGGCACCTCACGTTGGCCCGCCCTGTACTCTCCCCTAACTCCTTATGGTGTTAACGGGCCACGTCGGCCCCTCAACTCCAGCATCTTTGATAGCTTGTGGACGATATCATACTTGTGTGTGAGAAGTTATATTCTGATTTCTGTCGTCCCGTTAAGCAGCAATTTGCCAGGCGCTCTCCCTCGTTGCTGTCAGCGAGCTCAGCTGGCAGGTCTAGAGTTTTGTTAAGCAGGGAGGGGCTGGTGATGTGAACGAAAATAACACAAAAAATGCTCACTTTGCAATTTTTGAGCCTATGCTCGTCAAAGTGTCTTACATGTGTGGTGAACCTAATATCGACATCAGTGGGCATGTCTGGTCCAAATATGAAAAATGTTAGAAAAAAAATGTTAGAAAAATGTTAGAACATGCTACACGTATGCATACACGTATGCAGAGCAGGCCAGGGATCGAACACCTCAAATCTTTGTCTGCCAGGTGTATGGGTCCTCAGGCGGGGCTTCCATCCAGCCGAGGACGTCGCTAAATCACGCAAAAAATTTGCTGTGTTCAGTTCGTCTTTCTGTAGTGATGTATGTCTAGTCCAACACGTACCTGGACATCTGCTAGGCAGTCCTGGTGAGCACCCCTGTCACTAGTTTTTAGCTTGAATAGCACTAGCGAGCTAAAGCTAGTCAGCGCAGTGTGGACCTGGTGTGACGCTCTGACCGCTTGCCCTGCAGCCCCACAACCACGAGGCGCCTGAGATGCGCACCAGCGTGGGACTCGTCAAGGGACACGCGTACGGCATCACCGACCTCAGGAAGGTGAACATCGGCGAGACCAGCCTCTTCACCATATTCAAGTGGGTGCTGTCATACATGTAAGGTGTGTGTGGGACCAGCCTCTTCACCATATTCAAGTGGGTGCTGTCATACATGTAGGGTGTGTGTGCTTTCCTGGGCAGGTGACCTAACACTGGGCACTTGATTACCGCCCCACACCACTGTGCCGCCGCCACCAACTAGTTCTCATAGTTCTTTTAATGTGCTGAAGTCCTGTCATTTGTCACTCTACAATAATGGCATAGTTAGAAATTCTGGTCGAATTCTCAATTGAGTTCTGTCCAGAATTTAAACTTTCCAAGTGATCGAAATGAGAGTGAAGAATTGTTTCATGGCTACAACAATCCATGTCCGTGTCCATGACTACAACAAGTAGCAGGGACTGAAGGCTGCTGCAGGCCGCTGCAGGCTGCTGTATGCTGATACAGGCCGCTGAAGGCTGCTGCAGGCCGCTGCACGCTTTGCGTCCCGGTGCCGCCCTTTGGACGTGCCCTACAGTGTCTCCGTTGTTGCAGGGGCCGCCAGAAGCTGCGGATGGTGCGGCTCAAAAACCCGTGGGGGGAGAAGGAGTGGAACGGGGCCTTCAGCGATGGGTGAGTGAGTGGGGAACGAGGGGATGAGTTAGGAGGGGAGTGTGGAGTGTTAGGAGTGAGTGGGGCGAGTTGGATGGGTAGAGAGGTGGGTGAGTAGAGTTTGTTGGAGAGATGAGTGGTGAGTCACTGTAGCAAGTTGGAAAGAGACTGGTGGGTGAGTGGGGCGAGATGGGGGTAAGTAGTAATGAATGGGGCGAGATGGAGGTGAGTAGTGGTGAGTGGGCAAATTCAGAGATGAATTTTGTATCGGGTCCGCCTGCAAATTTTGTGGAAATGCAAATCGAAGGGGAGGCCGCTGAGGCAAAACGAGGGGACATTGGGGTAGTGGGGACGGCAGACTCCCAGCTGGGGAGCTGCTCCCTGTGGGACGCCTGTGAGCGAGATGGCCATGGCAGGTCCGGCCATGTTGCGGTGGGCTCTTTTGTGTGTGCTGCAGTTGTGTGTAGCGAACACTGATGGATTGGATGTTGTGCTCGTGTGCATGTGCTCATCCACTTGTGCTCAAATCCATAGTGACCTCGCGCTAACAAAGTGTGTGTTCTGCCCTTGTGCTGCCAAGGTTCTACCACTCCGAAAGGTACTTGTTTCGCGCCTCAGCCCACGTAATGCCTTCTTCGTGCACGGCTCATCACGCACGTACGGTCGCTTTAGTGTATACGGGCCTGCAGCGCAGACAGTCGTGTCTGCACACAGTGCTGCAGTGCAGCCCACTCACCTCACGCCTCTGCACCACTCACCGCATTTAAGTTCTCGAAAGCGGGCTTTGTCATAGGGAACGTTTTCTGTGTAGACCCCTATGTGCACAGCCTGTATAGACCTCCAGAGCAAAGCCTGTGTAGATTCGCAGTGTACTGCCTGTATAGGCCTAACCTAACCTCCAGTGCACAGCCTGACTAGACCACAGTACACATCCAAAGAATTAGCAGCACTATAACCTTAGCATCTAATCTTATAAATAAAAAATGAAAATAGAATGTATTCTGATATTTAGATATGTAGTGTATCTCCTGTCTTTAATATACTTGTTGCTCAGGCGGAGTGCACCATTACTGTACATGGCAGCGGGCGGAGTGCAGCCGTTGCACAGCATTACCGTACATGGCAGCGGGCGGAGTGCAGCCGTAGCACAGCATTACCGTACATGGCAGCGGAGGAGTGTAGCCGTAGCACAGCAATACCGTACATGGCAGCGGGCGGAGTGCAGCCGTAGCACAGCAATACCGTACATGGCAGGGTACGGCAGCCATTACCTGTCTGCCAAGCGGTTGTTCTGTGAACTTTAATCCTTCAATGCGGTAGAGAACTAAACCATCTCGTCTCATAAGGCTGCAACGATTTTTGTTAGAAAGCTCAATGTAGTCTTGCTGCCAAAACGTTGAGGCGCTCTGCAATGTCCAAGTTTGGTGTCCCTGCTTGGTGCATGAAGTTATGGATTCACTTTGCGTTGTGTGATTTAAATCCAATTTATCACAAAAAGAAGATTGCGTAATTGCAGCGGCGCAATAATAATTTTTGTCAGTGTCAATGTAAGAACAAATGGTTTAAGGAGGCCATTTACGAAATTATTTATGATTCACATTCTTGTTTCGAAATTCAAATCCTACGGTGTAGATGGCACTGCTCACGTACAAACACCACCAAAGAAACGAGAGAATAGCTTTTTTGCCGCTCAGAATCATCGTCTTACGCAGTTACATTTCTAAAAAAACGACTATGTTGCTCAATATTTGCCTTTGAAAAAC
>VOMN01132008.1:0-21676 GCA_014899125.1 Orchestia grillus | reverse complement strand
CCCCACATCCCCGCCACTGATGTGAACCTCAGTCCCCACATCCCCGCCACTGATGTGAACCTCAGTCCCCAAATCCCCGTCCCATCACAAAAGTACGTCCTAGCCTCAGTCCAGCCCCAGGTGGCCAGAATCAACACAGTCCCAGCACCAGGTGGCCAGTCCCAGCACAGTCCCAGTACGGGACGCGTCCCATTAATCAGACGGACGTGTCTCACTCATTACAGGCAGGTACAGAGCGTCCCGGGCCTGCGGGTGTGACAGCGCCTTCTAGGGCACACTTTTGTGAAGTATTATGTGTCACTAGTGACGCTGTGTCATTGTGTTGTGGGTCCCTAGTGACGCTGTGTCATTGTGTTGTGGGTCCTTAGTGACGCTGTGTCATTGTGTTCTATGTCACTGGTGACATTGTGTCACTGTGTTGTGTGTCACTGGTGACGCTGTGTCATTGTGTTGTGTGTCACTGGTGACGCTGTGTCATTGTGTCATTTTGTGACTGTGTCATTGTATGACTGTGTTTCTGAGTGACTGTGTCATTGTATGACTGTGTTTCTGTGTGACTGTGTCATAGTGTAACTGTGTCACTAGTGGCACTGACGATGTATCGCTAGTGACGCTGTGTCGCTAGGGCTCATTCGTCACTAGCGACGCTGCATCACTAGTACGCAGAGATGCCGCAAAGCTTGTGGTCCTGGAGATCATTCCGTGGTTCAGCCTCAGCACCGCAGCTCCTTGACATGATAATGTAACGTGTCAAAATTACTGAGGTAACAATTCATCAGAATTTTTAATTCAAAGGACTAATTTGCTAACATCATTGTTACTTAGATTATCAACTAAGATTATTTTCAGTAGACATTGAGCACAAAGTGCGGCTACGTTCGCGTAGGTTTGCATGTTGAGGCTTGAAATTGCACATGTCACTACAAAACCCACATTCATTTTCATTTGACAACTATGTATGGATATTGTCAATATATTTATTGACTTCATCTCAACATGTCATGAAACACCTTAGCACGTCATAGTGATGCTTGTGAGTGTTGTAGCACCTAAAGTCGGTCACACACGTAATTTTTTGTACACATCAACCTTGTTCAAATCTTACACCTGTGTAGGCGCGTTCTTTTGTCTCTCAAACATGGATGTTCAACTGTTACAAAAGGGATATCCAACTTCTACATTCCTAAATGAATGTTCAAGTCTTTCAATAAGGATATTCAACTCCTATATTCTAACATGAATGTCCAGCTCCTCCAACAAGAATGTCCAACTTCTGCACTACAACAAGAAAGTCTAGTTCCTTTAACAAGAATCTCTAATTTCATTCCAACATGGAAGTCCACCTCCTCCAACAAAAATCTCTAACATGGCGTTCAACTTTAGCACAGTCTCTAACTCCTACATCGTAGTAGAGTTTTTTTTGTGTTCCAAGAGTTCAAGATTCTTGATAAACTGAATCTAAAATATTTTCCTTGCTCATATTCAATTTGTACTTCGCAGGCCAGTTCTGAAATTCGTGATCAAAATTCCAGAGTTCTAGCTTTTTATTTAAACTCCTTCGCTTCGCCGCCGCAGACACACATCGTGGTCTTGATGTTACACTTAATTGTTAAGCGAAGTCGTTGACTTTATTCTTTACTATTTATTGAAGATACCACACTTTTATATCAACGATTGTGTCAAATTTGAATTTTTTTTAATGTTACGATAGAACTTCAATCCTTTTTCATTTCAAGGGCTTCTTTCTTTTGTTAATAACTTTTCAAATGTTTCTCATAATACTTTTCAAATTAGTATTGCGACGCTTAAACTACAGGTGAAGTTTAACTTTATGCGTTTTTCAACAATGGGAAAAAATTAGTCTCATATCTACTGTAATTAGAAACCTCGTTGTCTGGAAAATATCCCATTATATCAGTCGTTAATGGGAATCCGGTTAAGAATCTCGCTACAAATGCCGCGTTGGCCAGCATGTTGCGCTGAGCACAGCGCTCCCGTACACGAGTCTTGGAGTGCAAGGAAGGAAACAATCCCTAAAGAACGAATTACGATGTTTTTTACATTTAATATTGTTAAAATGGTGTCGCTAAAAAACGTTAAAATGCAAATTCATAAAAATTTTACTGGTGAGAGATGGAATATGGTAACTGACAACCAGATTCATCCTTCTCATAGGAGTCCGTCAAGCATCTCAACTTTGACACAGATTGATTGTTCTCACGACCTGTGGCTCACGACTGGGACTAAAGACCTAGAGGTCTTCAGGGCTGCAACTCCTGCATTGAACAATTGTCTCCCTGAAATTTCACTTTTGTTGTGTGAAATCTGCTGTGGAAAAAATACCAGGAAGAGACTGAACTCTGAAATTCTTCGATCAAAAGAAGTTCCAGGAATTCTTGGGTAAATTTATCTTAAAAAAATAGATTGTTTGAAATAACTCAATGGGAAAATTTTGCGCATGGGAATTATTTTGAACACACACATATACACCACTGTTCATTGTCAATTCTCATAATGCGTAAATACGACTGTGAATAATAATTATTTTTTGCTAGATAAGGCCTATGCGAGGGACTGTTCACAATTGTCTAGTCAAAAGAAAGTTGTTGCAGCGTCAGGTGGAAGATGGAAGGTATGATATGCTCATGTTACGCTGCAGCGGTGTGGTATGGTTGTACATCATGGTTTGCGCTGTGAAACTCGGTGTGGTTGTGCTGTATGACGAGTCAATTTAAAGTCTTGTGGCTTGTGCCGTAGGACTTGCAACACAAGAAATTGGTGCGGTTGTGCCGTAGGACGTGCAACACAAGAAACTCGTGCGGTTGTGCAGTAGGACTTGTAACAGAAGAAATTGGTGCGGTTGTGCAGCAGGACTTCTAACAGAAGAAATTGGTGCTGTTGTGCAGCAGGACTTGTAACAGAAGAAATTGGTGCGGTTGTACAGCAGGACGGGCTACAGAAGAAATTAACTGGTGTGGTCACGTAACCGCAAGGAAATTACGCCTGAATTCCCTATTTGTTTGAGTCACTTCCTTCCCTGCGGTTACCCCGCTTTACTCAGCTTACTCCGCTCTACTTCACCCTCCGTGTTCCATGACCTGCACCATTAAGTGGACGGTCATTTTTAACTTGCACAGTCGGGATGACTTGCTGGAGCTTTTGTTACAAGGTGCCAGGGCACGTAAGATGCGGCCAATATCGCAGGCCAGACACAAAACTCTTAGACTTCAGCTCTTAAATGCTTCCGAAGGATGAAAGCAAACGGTTTCTTCTCCTGACCGCTGGAAAGTTTATTGCAATTGTTTCCACAGCGTAGCCACTCTAAGAACTGTAGCACGCACGTGCATCTTCATGGTGTACGTGCACCTTTATAGTAGCTGTACGTGTGTACTTGTACGCGTACTTACAGCTTGTGCAAGTAATGTTTGTATTCTGACGGTAAATTTTCATATTTTGCTATACCTGAAATTTATTCATTGTAGAGTAATGGCTATGCTATATATAAATAGTGGAATTACTATATATACTTACATACACATGTATGGATATATGAAAAAGTTGCATCAAATTTCATGCTTCTAAACATAACAATGAAGAGTTTACAAACATTAATAGAAAAACATGGGATCGAAAATTATTCATACTGATGAAGTTTTCATAGCAATAATCAACTGTGTACCCTTTCTTCTCGGGAACATGTGCTAAGTGCTCGTCGTAATTTTTACCTCGGCCCATACAAATATCATGTAAAATTTGGACCCATATCTTTGCACATAGCTTAGTACAGGCTACGACCCGTAGATATTTTCTGGGTATCTTGCAAGAACGCAGATCTTCGGCTCCTGCTCTAAATTTTCAGCTGGATTGTAGCATGGTGACTGAGATGGCCATTCTAAAACGTTAATTTTGGCTTCATTCAACCATTCAGCCACTGCTTTGGCCACCGTGCTTCTGGTAGTAGTTAAGTTGAAAGCATTATTCCCGTCCAAGTCCAGACATGGCTCCGAATTTCCTTCGTAAAGTTCTCGAGGAACTTCTTACAGTTTTTTTTTTCTCGTAGCTCCCTCTACACGGCGAAACGTACGCTAAACGTACGATCGATAATATTATCAATCTTTGACCGTGCTTCACATGCGCTATACTTCATCAAATATTCTTATAGCGTGAAATGAAGTAACACTGGTACTAGAGTACCTGCAGGTGCTAGTGTACCTGCAGTATTCGAGCCCTTACAGCCACGTGTGGGGTTGCCACTCGGTACACTGTACACTGAGGAGGAATTGATCACATCAGACGCTGTCGCAAAATGTCATGTTAACAGTCCTAATTGCCGTGTTTCTGTCGCGTTTTCACCTTCAATTTGACTTTATGCCACGTCAACTTCACCCGAGTCAACTTCAACTTCACCTTTTTTTCGCCAACTTCAACTTTTTGAGTCAACTTCACAAATGTCAAAAGTAATATATTTACACTTCCTACTTCCAAAGTTACCCGAGTGCATTCCCCCTCCGATGATGCAGGAGTGTGACGATGTAAGCATCACATCTGATGATGCAGGAGTGTGACGATGAAAGCATCATATACATTCTAGCTTAATTTTCTGATCCTTTTGCGAGGTCAGGAAATTATCTGATAACTTGCATTAATGCCCAATTTTTTCTATTCGACCTCACTGATGACACATCACGCAGCATGGATTTTCATCTCTTATTAAAATTAGTACCTAATGTACAGTCAGAATTAGACTGCAAGTCCAGGGGTTCATGCGCGAGAATAACACGTTAATTATATGGAGTTCTACTCGACCGGAATGTTGGACATAATATCATAATACGTGATAAAATATCAATACGCGACATATTATCGTGATAAATGACCAAATAATTCTAACAAATGACATAATATTTTAAGAGTACATTCGAAGTATAAGTGTACGGAGTTGAGAGTACATCTAATAATTCCTGTTAATATCAAGCTTGATCGTCTAAACATTACGCACAACTCCCTTCAGACTCAACTGTTTCACTACGTAGGTCTATTCACTAGTCATGAGTTATAACCACCAGTCGACACCTGCAAGCAAACTCGTGCCTATTTTCGTCTCTTTCTAGGAGTGCGTGCGGGTCCGACCCCCAAATAACGCCGTAGAGGATAAGGCAGCGCGCTCTGAGACAGAGCCTCACCTCGAGTGAGGCGCTAGGAGGATATTATTGTACCAGGTCCAGCGTAATATTTAAGGTAAATTTGCGTTAACTTTTTTAAAATGTCATTCATTACAGCATAACTGGAGAACACCATACGACGATGAAATCAAATGTGAACTCGCAACTATTAAAATTATGCACTATTAAAATTAAGTCGCGCTTGTATCTTGACTTCATTCACTATAATCCATAGTTTGAACCTACCACGGTTTTGATGCACGGAAATTAGAGACGTATTTCTCGACCTTTTTCAGTTTATAATGCGCTGAGTTTTTTCAAATGCATGCACGGAATTTAACCCTGCATAATACGTCCGCTGAGGTACCCGAGCTCCGCTTAAAATAAACTGCCGTTTGCATCCATCAGAGCGTCTCTGATGGCGCCGCCGCAAGCTTGTTCTTCTGACGAGCTTGGCCTTGTGTGGACACAACACATGGTGGTGGTGTGTGGTGTGCAGGCTGTGTGGACACGACACATGGTGGTGGTGTGTGGTGTACAAGCTGTGTGCACACAGCACATGGTGGTGGTGTGTTGAGGACGCGGTTGTGATGGTGAACACACATGAGCCAGTGTATCAGGAATGGAGTCGGAGGCAGGGATGCGTTGGGAGTGGTGGTGGTGGTGGTGGAGGTAACATTGCGGTGGTGGTGGTGGTGGGCAGGTGTTCCGAGGTGTGCAGGTGAGGATGACGAGGCAGAAGCTTTGAAGTCTGGAGCTGTATTGACTGAGCAGTGTTAGTGAGAGTGGCGAGGGTGGGAGGGCGGTGTTGGGATTGGGGGAGGCGGTGTGGAGGTCTGGTGCCTGGTTGTGATGGTTGGGCTGAGTGTTGGTGTTGTGGGCTGTTATATGTTGGGCAGTGGTGGTGTGGTGGGTTGTTATATGTTGGGCTGTGGTGGTGTGGTGGGCTGTTATATGTTGGGCAGTGGTGGTGTGGTGGGCTGTTATATGTTGGGCTGTGATTATGTGGTGGGCTGTTATACGTTGGGCTGTGAAGTGTGGACGAGAAGAGTCATACAAAATTTGTGCGCATTCCAGTGGGATATTGACGATAAATTAGAGAACCAATTCAGTGTATAATTCGATCGAGAGCAAATCGAATATCGTTGAAGAGTAAAATTTATCTTCGTGCACTACTTTTGATGCCATTGGTGACACAAAACTCTTCATGTTGTTTTAGAGACACAAAACTCCCCATGTTGTATTGGTGACACAAGACTACTCATGTTGTATTGGTGACACAAAACTCCCCATGTTGCATTGGTGACACAAAACTCCCCATGTTGCATTGGTGACAAAGGACTCTTCATATATTGCAGAGGCGAAGGTTTTCACTAACCCTGACTCACCAATGACTTTCAATAGTAACAAAAAAAGGAAATTTGATACGCTTCCACTGACACCCACTGAATTTGCAGAACTAACCTCCTCGGCCCAAATGTTGGTGTGACCTCTGATGCAATCGTGAATTAAGGTATACGCCATTTGACATAAATAAATAAAATAATTTCAGTATATATCCCCAAGTGTACGTTTTTTATGTCAAAATGTAAAAAAAAACGCTGATGACACTTTTATTACTCACAAAATTTCATGGGCTTGTGTTTATTACAATGCATTTTTCTTGAAAGCCCTAAACATATTATTTCGTCGAGAACACAAACACGACGAAAGAATCATCTTGGTTCATTGCTATTTGTTTCAGTCTATTTATACGTTCTTTTACTCAAGTTAATCTTCCCACTTCGTTTGTTTGCAGACTTTCAGAGCGTAGCTCGCACCTAAGCAGTGTGAGGGAGTGCGCAGTCTTACAAAAGACGAGTAAATAAATACTCAGAGTATGTTTTTTTTGTGTATTTGGTTCTAGGTATAACTTGGGAATATTTTCGAAACAAAGCGAGATTTTTATTGATACTTTTATTCGTATTATATTTATTTTATTACTATCGTCATTACTCCTATTATCGTGGAATAGCCAAGTCGACTGACCAGCTCAACACAAGGAGCATTGTTTGGCCATTGTTCCAGCAGCGCTGAATGCTCCTCCAGCACCTACGCCACAGGCGGCCACGAGACGCCTTTTGAAGCGGTCACAGTCCGGATTTCACGGGAAATGTTACATCAATCAATGCATGATCAATTGTAAGAAAACTTACATTACATTCATCAGACAATGCATACTTGAAAGTCATTCATTCATCATATCGATGTGGAAAGAAATGATCATTAGAAAGCTTAACATTTTTAAGTACATGCTTGTGTTTTAAAACACCAGTTTTTGCTCCAAGAATAATGAATTTTTAGGATAACATCATCATTTAAATTGCTTGCTGAGGCTGGACTACATTATGTTGCTCAAATAAAAAACTACTAGTCCCTTAGGAATACTTAATACTACTGATATTTGTTAGAAAAGTACATAATTGGAAATATTTGATGCTATTATCGTTACAATTGTTGTTGCTGCTGCGGATATTTGATATTCTCTTCACTTCACTTGTTGATAGAGCAAATAAATTGCAATATTATCATAATTTGTCGATATAGCTCTTGGTTTACAGTAAATGACGTACAACGTTATCCTCATTTGTTGCCACAGTTGTTTCAACAGTAAATGACACGCAATGTTATCCTTATTTGTTGCCACAGTTGTTACTAAAGTAAATTATATACAATGTTATCCTTATTTGTTGTTGCAGTTGTTGCTTCAGTAAATAACGTATAATGATACTCTCATTCGTGCAACAGTTGTTGCGACAGTCAATGGCATACAATGTAATCAGCATTTATTGCTACAGTTGCTGCTACTGCACTGATATACGATGTCATCACGCTTTAATTCACAGGCTACTTCGCGGTAAACATATCGAGATAATTCTCATTTTCTTGTAGCCATTGTAACCTGCAAAGGTGGGCTGCATGTAGCCAGAGACAACAGCAGATGTTTGAAAAAGCATCTTTCCTTCGGTAATAAAATAAATATCACAACAAGCAGTTGGTGAGCACCAACTCCCCACTAGTAGCCAAATAACAGCTGGTGAGCACCAACTCCCCACTAGCAGCTGGTGAGCACCAACTCCCCACTTGCAGCTAGTGAGCACCAACTCCCCACTTGCAGCTAGTGAGCACCAACTCCCCACTAGCAGCTGGTGAGCACTCACGTTTTGTTGACAATTAAGTGCAGTGTACAGTATTGTACACTGAGTACAGTAGCGTAGACAGTGTACAGCAGTGCACACAGTGTAAGGTAGTGTACAGAGTGCACTACCAGTGTACAGTAATACACAGTCTGAAGTAGTACCTACGGTGTGTAGTAGTGCACAGAGTGTGCAATAGTGTACATAGTGTGCGTATTTTACATAGTGTACTCTAGCGTACACAGATTTTCGGTAGTGCACACAGTCTTCAGTAGTGCACACAGTCTACTGTAGTGCACACAATATGCTGTAGTGCACACAGTATACAGTAGTGCACACAATATGCTGTAGCGTACGCAGTGTGCAGTAGTGTACACAGACTACAATAGTGTACACAGTTTACACTAGTGTACACTAATTACAGCAGTGTACACAGATAACGGTACTATACACAGTTTGCAGTTCTGTACACAGTCTACAGTAGGTTATACGATGGCCAGTAGCATGCATATTTTACAGTAGTACTCACAGTGTGTAGAATTGTACACAGTTTCCAGTAATGTACACATTGTGCAGAAGTGTACATAGTGTGCTGAAATGTACAGAGTGTACAATAAAGAACACAGTGTACACACAGACGTGTACAAAGGCAGTGTTTGCCTAGTCAGGAAGCAACAGTTCAGGATGTGGAGAACGATTCTGGAAAAAATATTTTATTTATGAATCGATAACTGGGCAGGATGGTGAAATGTTGTTGAATATTTTACAGTACCTAATAATATCACGAAACAATATCTTAGTTTTCATTTCAAGGTGCCCTTTTTTACCCAGATTGCTCTCTGAAGTCTCCTTCTGAAATTTTCTGTTTATGCAAGTAGTTTCTGTGGAATTTTCTCCCTCTCCTTCCTTAAGGATGTTTGAAAATCATGGACGGTAGCGTGGGACGGTGTACAGGCATCAGATGTCAAGAAAGATCAAACACTCAAATCCTGGGGGTTTCATATCTGAGTAAGATGGAGTCCACATTTCTTTACGCCGGAACTTGCCAAAAATTAGCTTAGTAGCACTCAATTTTTTGGATCAGTGCGAGGACGCTCCGTCTTACTGTAAGGTGAAATCGTTTTTCATTGTGTTTCATCGTTTCTTCAAGGAGAGGAACGAAAATTTCTTTCTTCCTTGCGTGTCGTTCTTCAGCAAGTTCAGAAGCTGAGCTCTGCGGTTCGTTTTTGTTCCTGGAGGACATTGGGTTGTCGACGCTTTTTCAGTCTAAAGGAAATATTCTTGAGGTCAGTTCTGACTATGGTCCCTATTGATTTTTGCTGAAATCCATTTGTTTGGTCATTTTTTAAGAGATCGTTGTGGATTTCTCCTCAGCCTTTTGCGCATGGCTTTATGACTTGAAGGGTATGAAGGGTACGAACTGAGCTCGAGTGTCTGCTGCTGGGACGGTCGTAGTTATTACCAAGTTAATTAAATCTGTCACAGTTTCCTAAACGGTTGATTTCACAACATTTAGTTGTTTAATAATATCGGACTTCTACACTCCAGTGCGATGGTGCTCAACAAAGGCTTAATTTTTATCTATTCCCTTGAATTGCATGATCACTTATATGCTATACTTGTTTGAAAATATATAAGTTCATAGCTACATATACCTTCTTTAATGAATTTAATGTAAAAAGCGATTAAAAAATATTCATTTCAAGTTGCATAAGAGTCCAGGGACTCTTGCCGCAGGGACTCTGTGTGCACGAGCGTGCAGAGAGAGCACCCGCTGCCAGTTCACCTGTCTGTGATGTAGGTTGTTCATATGAGATTGCAAGCGCTAGTCCCGCACTATGTGCTGCAAGGAATGCTGGGCACATGGAAGCGGGTATGATGCAATTGAAACGAGAAGCTTAATTGTTTTCGTCCCAAATTCGTGGGGAAATTCTGAAATTTATGGCTAATTTGAGAGAATCTCAGAAAATTGAAACTTGTGGAACCAATTTCCAGCGTTAGGAAATTCTGCCTGTTTCAAAACGAGCTAGACCAGCCCAAACATCTTCTGCTGGCAGGTTAGCCTTACCTGAGGTGCAGAGTTATCGACAGATGCACTTCTATTTGCCATATATGCTTGTACATCTAGGTACGAAAACTTTCGAAAAACATTCCATAATAAATGGAAATCATAAACAATATAAAGTTTGACTAGACATGAAACACGTATGCGGATTTATCCTTTTTTGTTTCATATTTTATTTATGGAGTACTAATCTGATTTTGGTCAAATTAATTCGGTGTTGATCGCACTATGAACGTTTAGAAGGAACTTTGTACAGCAGGATTCTAAAAACGACCAGAGACAACTCATAGGAAGTCAATATGTTATTTTGAGTCGGTGTGTTATAGGGTCCAACAGGATTTCGTAGAATTGGACCTTGTACCTCAAAAAAATACATGTTGATCTCACATCGTGAGTGCCACTTTTAAGTGAGATGTGGAACTCATTTTCAAACATCAGAAAAGCCGTCATTGAGTAATTCTAAACACAAATTCCTTTGCCTAATTTGGATGTGCAATAAAGTTCCGATTTCCATGGTCGATTCAAACAGCAGCATAATCACACGCGCCGGCACGTGCTGTACTTTCGAAGGCTAACATGCATTTCTGTGACAGTTGAAGAATCGCTCATATATTTCATTCCCGCATGCAAGCTTACTAAGCCCACTTGAAAAATGACTAACCTTCATCAAAATAATGCATAAATAGTCAACAAAGAGCGAAAATTCCATGGCATAATTCCCTAGAAACGGAACATTTGTGTGACGAGTGCTGAGAAAGCTGAACGCGCTCTCCAGATCCCCTCATTTACGGCGCATAGAGCGCTGTAAAGGGAGCCATTAGGTGCAGCTAGACTCAGCGTACTCTTTGGGCATGCTGAATTCAGCTGAATTTTGCATCCAGTCTCTCGTGATGAGTTCATTGAAGCTGGGACAGGTGTGCGTGAGTCATGGCATTGAGTCGCAGCTTCATGTGCAGCATGTGTTGAACGAGTGTGTTTACATATCGCGAGGGACTAGTTAATGTGTATGAGTAGGCGCCCTGGGCAGTGGCACTGTTTGTGTACATGGCTTACGAAATGAGGCGGTTTGTGTATGTACGTTAAGAAATGAGATGATTTGTGAATGAGCATTGAGAAATGTGACTGTTCGTTTATCTGTCTTAGGGAATGATGAGGTTTGTTTATCTATCATGGGAAATGAAGATGTTTGTTTATCTATCATAAGAATCCGGAGATTTGTTTATCTAGTATTGGAAATGAGGAATTCTATTTATCTATCATGAGAAATAGGGAGATTTGTTCATCTTTTACAGGAAATAACATTTGCTTATTTCTTTTGTGGCAGTCTGCTCTTTCTCATAGGAAATTGACGTGTACATCAATTCTTGCCTTGAAATAAGGGTTATGTATGTAACTTGAGGGATAAAACTGATGAAACTGCCTGCGAAGTTACAAGACCGAGCAAGTGAAGAGACTTGTGAATTGTTTTGAATTTACCAACATGTTTCTATTCCTTAATTTAAGAGGGTCTTAATTCAGGTACAATTCAATTATTGAACATATCGATACTCTGAATTTCTTCGTTTTTATGTAACTCAGAACAATATTTGCTCATTTATTTATTGCAAGTGGTTCCAACCCTTGTCAGCAGGTTCATTTTTGAGAAAAACCATGTAGTAGAAAAAAAAATTAACTGTGCTGTAAATATTACACCATGATTTTCACACTACACCATAATAACGATGCGGTATAACTGAGAAGCTTGCCCTTTCCTAAGCAAAATCCTGCTGCTCATCACACGGCTGCTGAGGACACCGGGGCTGTCCGAGCTGCTGAGAGTGATTGTCTTGCAGGCGACAGATGTCTGTGAGAGCTCTGAACACATGAAGAGTTCTCCAAATTTATTCGAGACCTAGCTAAGTTCTCTACACCCAACTTAGAGCAACGCCTAAATTTATTTGAGACCTAGCTAAGTTCTCTACACCCAAGAGCAACGCCTAAATTCATTTGAGACCTAGCTAAGTTCTCTACACCCAACTCAGAGCAATGTCCAAATTTATTTGAAACTTAGCTAAGTTGTCCACCCCCAACTTAGAGCATCTAAATGTTTCAACGATCAAGTTTGATGATCTCTGGGTTTGGAAAGCGTGTAGCCAGATGCACGATGTTCCCTTGTTTCGTTTTCCGAGAACTCTGACAGTTTTCGAGCTCAGAAAAAGTAGTTTGCGTAATAAAACCAAGCAAAAACTGAGGTATTTCTGTATTATTCACACGATTGAAAAGCGCTACAGTCGGCCTCTCACTTGTCGGTGCGGAGCTGCAAATACTATTGATGTTTGTGCGTCCATGATCTATATCATTTTCTGATTTCCTAATACTAGACAATGAGACACCAGTCGGTAGAAGGAATTTTAATATTCATCTAAAGCTGAATTTGAAGAAATTTAATCACCAATCGAGCATCAAAGACATGACTGAAACTATTTAAATTGAAGAACGTATATCACTATACATATATAACTCCCCGCCCCCTCCACTGCGGTGTTTATTCCGTATCAAGGAAAAGTTCTTGCAGTGCTATAATATAGGAGTAATTTGTAAAGTTCTTCCTATGATATAGTATAATTTCGAAAGCTATTGCAGTGCTATAGTATCATATAATTTATACAGTTCTTACAGCTTCATAGTATAATCGGAAAAAAGTTGATCGCTCACTAACCCCAGGAGGCATTTGTCAATTTACGGCCCGGTATTCGTTCGTTCGTTCCGTGGGTTCTGCGAACCTAATATTAAGAAAATGAAATGTCGCGTTGATCAGCAATTTTTATTAAATGAATGATAAAACCCAAATAAATAGGATTTTTTTGTAAACATGGTGTTCGGAAACTGATGGTACGAACTTTGGGAGCGGATATGAAAACCCAGAAAAAAGCTTTTTATAATACAAAGAAATCCAAACATGCATCGTTTTTGAAATACCGAATCTCAAAGTTAAGTAAGGTCTATTTAAGTATGGAGGGGGAAGTCCCTAGATTCGTAGGTGATTGATGGAAGCTCGTTTGATGACATGAATTTTTTTACGGAATTGGAATTACAACAAGTGTTCAAAATGTCCGCCTGCTACGACAATGCTGGTTTGCTGCCTACGCTGGAGCTATTTCCCCGGACACGACAAAACGATGCATGACACGATGCAGAAAGTGAGAAATTTTCTCGAAACTTACAATTATTACGATTCGAAATGTTAAATTCGATTAATGCTTGCATTTTTACTTATCCATGAAAATTTTTTTGGGGGGTTTTTATATATACTGTCAAAGTCCGTATCTTTAGTTTTCGAACACCATGTAAAGAGCCCCGAATTATTACGTTTAATAAATGAGCACAGGGTCTGTCACACGCGCTCTAGAATCCTTAGTCTGGAAAAAATCTTGATTTTACTCACGTGACGAGGAGACATATCGTGCAAGTGACTTATCCGCACTCTGATTCAAATCATACTTCTTATCACCTATCTACGCACTTCAAATACTATTTTGAAGTATGATAGTGGATGAACTCCGATAATAAAATATATATGTTGGAATTATGTTTTACGTAATAAATTGAAGAGTCGCATAAATCAGCCATAATGCGACTGAAATGGGCTGTATTTCAAAGCCCAACAAACGGTATATTTCATATACGTCTGAAATGAGTACAATGAACCGTATATTATTTTGACCTTCCTGTATAGGCTAGTCTCGTATAGACAATCATTTGATAGAAGTGTAATTCATGTAGGCTCATTTCTTAATGAACATTTCAAGCCTTGCTGCGGCAGGTTGTATACTCGATATGTTCGTTTTTGGCGCTATTTAATAAAATTACTGGCGTATGATTATGGAAGTGAAAAAGAGCTGCAAATTCCATATATTTTCTAATTGTCTAAGCTTTTTCGGCACTGAGCAGATGCCTACGAAAAGCCCTGCTCATTATTGTGTCTCGCTCTGCAGCATTTACGATGCACAGAATTTTAAAATGCACGGGCTTTCAACCAAGAAATTTCCAAACCGGAAATGATGTAAAATGTGTACGCTAAATTATGTACAATATTTCAATCAGTTGAGAGGTATTACGTTCTTCATATCAACACGAAATAAAAACAAAAAGTTTATGTGGAAAAAATAGTGAAAAAGCCACGTGTTCGCTTGCAATCCA
Source organism: Orchestia grillus (assembly GCA_014899125.1). Taxonomy (NCBI): domain Eukaryota; kingdom Metazoa; phylum Arthropoda; class Malacostraca; order Amphipoda; family Talitridae; genus Orchestia; species Orchestia grillus. Next base: position 7,094 of record VOMN01132008.1, on the reverse strand, counting down.
TCACCCTCCCAGCCTCTCGTCTGGGACAGCAGGGCTTGTGAGCAAGATTTCTCTGGAAATATAATTCATCAATGACGAGAAAATCTTACCCAAAATACGGGTCCACATTTTGCCGGCATTTGTTGGTCAGGCTGGCACATTAATTTCTACAAAGTCAATTGATAGCTTACAACACATTCCACGCGTGCCAATGCGAAGTATATTTACTAGTCGCAACGGAGATTGACAAGGGAACGGTATTCAAGATTCGTACGTTTTACTATAACGTACAAATACTGCTTGGAGATCAGCGGGAGCGATCTAGTCCGATTTCATCGATGGCTTCTGGTAAATTTAGTTTATTTTCATGTACTATTGTGAACTTGACGACGGCCAGCAACGCAAATACCAAGCAAAGCAGCTTGTGACGAAATTATTTTCATTTTTAAATACGCATTAATCCCGCTCCTGTATATCATACGCACAGAACCATGGGTCTGTTGTGGTGTGTCATCAAAACTTCACGCTGGAATATCTCGTGAAAACTAGGCAAGTTTATATCTCTTCAGAACAAACTGCGCTGGCAAGCATCCAGGCCATCTGGTAAACGAAGAAATTTGCTTTTTCAGATTCATAGTAAACTACATACGACGTGTTCACATACTTCCATTAGAGACTAAAATGATACAGAATAAGCAAAAGACAATAGCTTGACTTCACTAGAACAATGCGCACATATGTCATTCGTAAAGGGAATCCGAAATTCTTACATTGTTCGTAGAAATAAGACGACCACGAGTGGAATTTATTTCAGTTTTTTGCACAAAAAGCTCCATCATCACTCGGCGTTCTGCGAAGTCGGCCTCAGCAGACTGAAAACTCATTAGCAGTTTGAAATAGCAGTGAAATTTCTGTACTTAATTTTAATATTGTCTTTTTACTTATTCAGAAGCTATTTGTCCACATGTGTTGTATGCATATGTGACTAATGCTGAATCAAACGGTGTTTTAAAATTCTTTCGCCATTCTTCTTTTCTTCGGTTGCGAAGAATGTGAGATGGCATTTGGTTTATTGGCCACACCTTGTTCCGCTGAAGCATGTTTTCTTGACGTAGAAACAGGAACAAAGTTGACGTCATAATCGTACATTAAGCCTCTCAATGATCTGTCTTATGTCAAATGGCTGTCAGTCAGCCGGGAGTCTTATATCGAAGCTTAAATTCAACTAGTATGGCAAATTCAACTTTGGGTGTCGGATGCTCCGATGTCGCACCGCAGCACGCATGTGGTCACATAAATTCGACTCTCGAACTTATGAACGAAATCAATGACGTAGAACGTACGTGTTCGCAGGTATACGGACACCCCCGCTTGCCGCGTGTAGAAGAGAATTTGCTACGTGTGGACTGGCTGCGTAGACCCTAAACGTGGCCAACTTTTGTTTGTATTGTTGTTCTGATCTTTCTTTTATGAGCGTTGAAGTTGAGCGTTGTGAGTGTTGAACGTCAGTGAAATTTTGATACAGCCTGTTTTAAATGTACTTTATTCAATCTATTTATAACTAAGTTCATTCTGAAGCTTTTTTGTAGGCTATATTGAGCTTAGTAAAATAAATCATGGGTTTGCTTTTGGAAAGATACATCGCATCTTTTGATACGAATTGGATAATTCTTTGATCTATATTTGTTTTACGGGAGAAAACTGTTTTGTGTGACCTTATTCGCCCCGAATTTTTGATCGGTTTTCACCTAGTTTTAAATTTTAGGAAGAATGTTGTCTCTAATTTGTTCAATGACACGGAAGCCCAGTAGTTTGCTTAACAAAATTCGAGGAGATTGTGGTCAAGATGAGCAATAAGAGCGCTAAGCACGCACCGCGTACCTATTCATTAATTATGAGAGTGAATCTGCAAGGATTTTTACACAGGCACGCCTGCTATGCTCCGCAGCTGGCCACCACCATTCATTTTCGCCTTTGATAAGTGGCTGCTATTTATCTTCCCCGTTGAGTGCCTCATGGACCTATGAATAATTAATTTCGGGACGCCGATGCAAAGTTCGATATCGTCCCGGCAATCTCAAGCGAGACCAACCGCTTCAAAAATGACTTTTTTCTTTGAACTGCGTCGCGCCTTCCGAGTCAGTCCTCCTGGAAGTTCACCAGAAATTTCGTGAAGGCCTTTGAAGACCCGTTTCTTTAAAACTTATCAAGCTTTTTAAGAACTTCCTCATCGCATTGAGTTCCCCGTCCACTTCATTATTTAGCTGTCAGGAAACAGAGGCCATTGATCGGTTAAATGTGCTCCTCCTCTACCTGCCAACGTCACCAGCGACAGCCAATGAGCGCGCCGCTTGGCCTTCAGAAGTCACTGTTTCTTCATGGTCGTCGCAGCTCCGCCCTACACTGGAAGAGGAATGCGGTTTCAGTGGAATATTTATTATACTCTGTATTACAGAGATAATTATGCTCAAAGGGAGAGCTAATATTGCGCCTCATATTTGAAAAATTTTCTTTTCATATCTTAGAAAGTTTGTAATGTATTTTTACAGTTATGGACTGTAATATACAGTAACAATTGGCATTAAAAAGATAGCAGTGATTGACCTGACGAAATTCATCTTGAATAAATAAAATAAATTTTCCATTCGAATTTTTTTCAATGTTTTTCTTTACTTTCTAGTTCTTGTTTCTTTCTTTACCTACCGTAACGACATCAATCTTCACCCACATGCAGAGGTGGGCAGCGCTACATGTATATATACATCTCGCTTATGGAATGGGAAATTAACTGTAGAGAGACTTGTTTGATCAATGATTTTTTTGGTAAACAGTTCAACCATAGTTTAAAATTTTTTCACGGCGACTACGTCAGAGTTTTCCAAGTCCCAGTAAGTTCCCCAGAGGTCGCGGTCGCCTACAGTATGTCATTTTGAAGACTTTAATCTAAGAAAACCAAAATTTCTATCCAAGAGCTCCCCAGTCATACGAGTGAGAGTTAACTAATTTCATACAAGGTAAGGTTTACTTCAAATGCGAGTATGGCAAGACTCATGTTTATTGTGCGAAAGGGCAAGATTTTCCAAAATTTGCGTCCGTAATGAACGCAATTTGAGAAGTTAATTTATAATTTTGAGTATTTTTGAGTATTTCTCTGGAACGAATAAGTTATCTCAAAATTTATAATTTTTTCTATTTGGAAATTTTTTAAAAATAGGTAATTCTCAGATTAAATGTTAAACTATAACGTGAATGATGAGGACTTTCAAATCGGCGACGTGATTTTGCATTAATGAAATGAAACCTAAGCCGGTGGACTAAAACTAGGTTAAAGAAAAAAGTTTTATTCTACTTGCAAAAATTATTTTAAGCATCAGGTCAAATATCCGTTCTTTAATTGTCTCCCTCAATTATGATTACTATTGCATGCATGGAGAAATCGTGACTCTCCCTGCAACACAATCTATATTCAGAGAACTTTAATCTTTGGTTTTTACGCGATCGAGACATCAATACGTTTCCTGACGGTACAGATTAAAAAACCTCAAGATAAAATGATGACCCCCTTTTACAAAACTTGAGACTGCGCATTTTAAATGACCAGGATATTTATTGCTCAATTTATTTCCAGGTCCGCCCCCTTTGTGATCACCAAACCCACTGCAGGGGGCCTGAGAGGGAACGCTCCTCCCCTTACCCCCACAAGCTTCCCCTCCCGGAGGGGCAACTCCGACCTGGCGAGAGATCTCTCCCTGGACCATCCACTCCCCCAGCCTCAAATTCATTCGCCAAAGAGGAATAATGGTCTATTATTAGCAGTTTTCTCAGTTGACGCAAGTAGCACCGGTGCAAACTAATGGTGTTCATTCGGGACCGTCATCTTACATCGTCTGATTATGCTTCAACTTTAAAATTGTAGCATTCTTCGGCATTTTAGATTCTTGACATTTTTTCAAATTTTGAGTCATTTGATGTGCACAAAAAACAGTATGTTGTTGTTCTCATCAAAGAATGAGTAAGCGTTCACCTCTTGAAAGTCAAAATAAAAATAGAGCTACTGCTAAGTTACTTCTCACGTTTGTGCCGCTGAATTCACAACCAAATATATAGCCACTTCATTAAAAACTAATGTCAAAGTGGGTAAAAACGTATTGTATAATCAAGAAACAGATTTACATAAAATGAACGCGGGTGTTCTTTAAAAAAGTGAGAGCTGAAATCCTTGGCCACGTTCTCAGAGCCCACCGCGCGGACATCAGTGAGAGCAGAGACTGCGTCCCAACAGTACGCATCTCACCAGTCAGGTAGCTGCTATTGATTGACATAGAATATTGAAATGCTGATCGGAAAAGCATCACAGAATGTCAATTTCAACTTTGAATTCGTCCTGTCTGTGAAGAACAATCACACTTAATTCAATATTTACAGATATACCTTCCATGTTGCTATAATATTTCTTTTTAGACTTCAAACAGTTTATTGCCGTTAGCTGAAGTTCGGGTGAGTATCGAATAAAGGCAGTTCGTCTTTGCGTCAAATTACAGAGGCTTGAGTTCACTTCGGTTGTACACAAGTTTCAATATCGATAGAGTCGTAAGTAAACGACGTCCAATAAGAGAGCTATGTAACGATGAAACTCAAAATTCCTGAGTTTTAACTATTAGCTGAAATTATTTATTTAAGTAGAGCTTTCTCTGGTTATCTTTATAGTAACAAAGAGCAAGTGTACGTCCTAATTTAAGCTGAAATTAAAGTCAAAAGTTAACAAGTGTGCGTGAGGCAAAGCGTATCAACCGCATTTTCATACTAAAAGTAGGAGCTAAATGCAGACTTACTAGTGTTCTGTCAATAAGTACAGCGTGTGCAGTAAATGTTCCAAAACTCTACTCGCAGTCGTCATCTTAATTACAGTAACACAATCGCAAGACTTGCTGTTGTCCTTCATAACAACGCAAGACCAAATCCAACAAAAATCAAGAATGAAATATATAGTACGTAGCTTAATTTCCTCTCCCCCATCTCAACTCAATACTCACTATTTAGATCGCGCACAGTTCAATATATTTTGTTCTCTCCGCGGAAAACTCTGAACAACACAACAAAATGCTGAAGAGAGTCAAACAGAATTTCTTCAGGACATCATTTTGGGTTCAAAACCTGCGGAGTTTTTTCTAATAAAAACAACAAACTACGGGAAATCAGTGCATGGAAAATTATTTATTCAAAGAATATTAATTGAAATTTTGTAGCCGTTCAGAAATGTAAAAATTCTCATATAATTAGAAAACTATAGTTACTTCGACTCAACTTACATAAAATGTTCAGGGCGCTAACCTGCATTGAAAAATAGCTCCCGAAGTACGAGTATGAGTTTTGAAACGTATTCAGCTCGTTTATGCTGCGTACGAAGTTATAGCAGTTATCGGTATTATTAAAAATAATAAGTTCTTTTAAGCGGTATTCAATTTTTTTTATTTCTAACATTAAAAAAAGTCTACCCGTTTAGGTGAGCACTCGATACACAATTAAACGGAACCCTCAAAAGCAGAGTTTTCTAAAATTTTGAAATGAGTGTTTTGTGGTTTACTCTAAGTATTTTTCCAAAAATTGTCCCTCAAATGTATGTTGTCGTTTTGTTGTTCTCGCACTATCTACATTTTAATATCTCTTCTTCAAAAACACTGCGTTCCTTAATCCAACGTGGACGACCACATTCCTCATTAACATTAGTATCATTATTATTCGTAAAGTTACTCTAAGTGAAGCAATTCAAGGTTTTCATCTTGTTTCAGACACCAGCGCTGGAAACTGAGGCTCGCTGCAAATGGAGACACAAAATTGCACCATTCAGCGCCCACAGTGGGGCTATACTAGCTACAACATACCTCCACGTCTTGGCAACTTAGAAAAAAGTAATTATACACATATCTTCCAGGCATCAGTCATTGGGAAATCGGTTATACTTGTGAAAAAACTGGAGCACAACGCTCAGGAGACTGGAATGCTTTGGAAGTGCTTTCACTACGAACGAGTCGCAGAGCCTTCAGCCTCCTCGAGGCGCCAGGACTTGAAGAGACGTTCACTGAAAGTTCATCAGTTGCAGCGTGAAGCTTCAGGATCCTTGAGTGGAGCCTTCGCTTTTTTGATTGTTGCTCAGAAGGCCGTCCGCAAAGGGGCCTTCTCTGCTCAATCAAAAGGGTATGAGGCTCCCTGACTTCGCAGCTCATTTCAATTTTCGGCCATGAACAAGATTCTTTTCAATTTACAATTTTCGCTTACCTTCGTCCTACACTACAGTATTCTTTCTTCATGGCCAAGGATGAGAAAATGTACCATCGTAGCGAGTAAGTCAACATGGAACAGTTTCAAACGCTTTATAGCGTGTTGTCGTCGTTCCCGTATAAGTATTTATGACTAAAACACAGTTTTCACATGAAGGTATGTTGCCATTAAGTCAAGAAACTTTCATTTCAGTAATTACTTGAGTAACAGATACGATCGTGAAATGCTGAATTGGCATTACTATCCCTGACCTACTGACCGTTCATCTGTCATGGGGGAACATTACGATTACACTGGTACATCGTTTTACTGAGGAAATACGTACCGTTCTTAACACTTTTATATATGATATGTTGTATTAGATTAGATTGAAGTTCTTCAGATAACCTCGCTATAGGAATGATAGCGAAGACGACGTAAAAAAATTATCATTACATGTTCACTTTATAACACTGAATGTTTCGGCCATAACTGATGCCATTATCGACAGCAGTAAAAACGGCGTTGGACAAAATCAATACAATTTCTAAATAAAAGTTGCTAAAAATTATTCTAAAAGTATGTACGAATAAAGAAAACCTTTACGGTATAATTTCCACGGGAGAGAACGATTGCAAAGTGTTCAATTTTGAGTTAAGGTATAAAATGCGCCAGGACTTTTATATACAGGGTGTCCCCCCAAAAAAAACGATTCCCAAATTTTACGGGCTGTAATTCAGAAACTATTAAACTTGCAAAAAATTGAAAAGTCACAAGCTGTTTCTTAACATTTTTCCATTTCTGTGCAAAATTTCAGAAGAATTGATTTAACCGCTTTCTTTAAGCAGTATTTTCAG
>VOMN01132007.1:0-17102 GCA_014899125.1 Orchestia grillus | reverse complement strand
CTTTGGGCTGCGAGGCCATCACGCTCACCACTAGACCATGAAGCCCACGACGTCTTGGTGTCGTCTCGTCGTTGTGGAGCAACTAGAAAACAAGTACTATGCCAGCTCTGAATGAAGATTGAGGCCTAGTCAGTACTTCATATAACTTAAACTTCGGTCACAGCTTTGAAAATCGATCAATGAATGTAGTGAATAACTGGAGCTCGAAAAACAATAGGCGACCAATTCCTTATCCGGGGAGGTTATTTTTAAATTTTACAAATATTTTCTTGCTGTAAATTTTAAATAGTATTGTGACTCCTTTCAGCATGATGTGCTAAAGTTAGAAATTTTGAAAAAATCAACTTTTCAAGACGTCCACTATTCGCACACCAGATTATGGGCGACGCCACGCAAGGTAGGGCGGCGTCAAAAATATCTCGCCCACATATCTCATTCTCCATTCATTTCCCTTACTGAAGTTAATTTTTGTAACTGCAAGAGACACTGAAATTAATAGCCTGAAAATGGGCGAAAATTTCATTTCTTTATACTTCCTCTTTTGGCGGCAGTGATTAACACGGTCTCACATTGACTATGTACATAGCTTCCTTCAGACTGTCAATTTTTATTTGCCATAAATTTTCCCTCGGCTCTGAGATTTTGCTCTTTTCCTCTTTCTTGTTTTTCTTTTCTCACTTTTTAAGTGTGAACTAGTTTGATAAATGGACGAAGCAAGAAAAAAGGGCTAACTGAGAGTTCATAACAATTTCTGTTCTTATTTTTACAACAGTAATTGAGAGTTTGTGCGTATGTCGCAGACGAGCAACGCCTCTCAGTGGTCGCCACTGGATTTTCCAATATCCGAGGAAACCATATTGATCAACCCTGATCATCACGTCGGTCCTGCGCGTTCAGTCGTAAGTACGTACGCATTTTGTGCAGCTATAACGAATACGATATACATATTTTTACGAAAGGTGTATTTTTAGAGTCATTATACAAACCTAAAATCCAGCCGTCTTTCAACAACATGTAGAGTGTGTACCCTTTAAAGTAGTCAACCGGTGATTTGTAGTTTTTTCAACTGTTTTTAACAATTTGATCATACGTCTATATTTTTCCTGTTCATGTTTTATTATATTCACCCTTTGTTTCAATTCTTCCTTTCTTCTATCTTTCACATAAATATGCTAATAAAAATATCTATATAGCGCTGATTTATGTTGAATATGGGCCTGGGCTGGAAACGTCCAAACGACAGTATTTTTAGTATGACATTTTATCACCATCATCATTAACATACTTTCACTTCTTGAAGATATTTAAAACAAATTGTTACATAATTTTTCAGGGTGCATTTAATAACCCTAAACCTTTTAATAACCTTTGAATTCTTTCTCGAAAAATTAAATACTGTGCTATATAATGCACACTTGTTATGCCATATGAGTTCTCAAAGCTTAAGGTTTAGCTTTCTTGTTTGATTCAGCTGAAGGAGCACTCTTCCACTACAATCACAGAGGAGATAAAGAGTCCATCTCGGCCCGAGGTCCCTTGCTGTACGAGGTCGCAGTCCTGGTAAGTAGCTTAAATGTTCAGCAATTAATAGGGAACACTATTTGCAAATGGTTATCGCTTTTTGACCATCAAGAAATAGAACTTAGAGGTGAAACGATGATGAACAACTGAACAAAATATAAACTTTATGAGAAGTGAAAAATAAATGGAAAAAGAAAAACCGATGCAGCTTCAGTGTTCTACATTTGAATATTAACTAAATATCACAATTTCATAATGATTGGAGACCATGAATGAAAATCTACATAAATGCCGAAAACCTATATATAACCTAACGTTTTTGATAAAAAAATTCATAGATATTTAAACACTTTCAATTTCAATAAATTTGACCTTAAATGTTCAGTAATCAATAAGGAACATGATTTGAAAATGGTGGTCTCTTTTTGACCATCAAGAATTTAGTGTTTAGAGGTGAAACGAAAATGAAGTAGTGAACAAAATATAAACTTTGTAAGAATGACAAAATCAGAGAAAAATGAAAAACCGATGCAACTTCCGTATTCTATATACGAATTTTAACTAAATATCATTATTTTTTAATGATAGGAGACAAATAAAGAAAATCTACAGAAATACCCCGTACGTTTTTGTTAAAAAAATGTCAAGGATATGGAATACTTTCGATTTCAATGCCATTAACTTTAAATACTCAGTAATTAATCGGGAACACGACTGGCAAATGTGTGTAGCTTTTTGACCATCAAGAAGTGGTGTTCAAACATGAAACGATATTGTAATACTGAACAAAATATAATCTTTGTAAGAAATGCAAGATCTGTAGGAAAAAGCGAGAGTAGCCTACATAGATGGCGCTGTGGTGGAACAATCTTGTATGGAGAATTCAATTAAGTTAACCAAACGTAACCAAGCCATCTCCTCTATGATGTTAATTAGCACCATAACATGGAAACAAATATATTATTATGTTTATTAAGTTCATAATTTTCGATTTTCAAGTTATGGTACTAAATGGATTTAAAGAATTTGAACAATATGAAAGACCCCTCCAATATCATTGGGAAAAAGAATGGATGAAATATCCCAACAGTGAAGCAGAAGACTACTGAATACCTATAAGAAAGAAAGAGAAATCGCTTGTTCTGAATTCCGTCACATGCATAGCATGTTACATCAGGTTTTAAATTGGCAAGATTACAACCATAAAATTAAAATGTAGAGGTCGCGATGAAACTCCTCATTGTGATCAATAAGATTTCAACCTTAAAATTACGGGTGGAAGTCGCGTTGAAACTTCGAATTCTGTTTCGTAATTCTATGCTAAGCACGAAAAGTGAAATATTAACCTAAAAACCATTGGGTGATCTTTGTGCACATATCATAAAATAGAAATTACGGTGCAAAGATGGCTTATTGCCACCTAGAATCTCTTGTAAATAAGATAAATCGCAGAATGATAACAAAGGGGTCATGATTCGTACGAAATATTATGAGCATTTGCACAGCCTAATACTGATACTGATTGAAACAGAGGATGGAAAAGAGCTGAATCGCAAATTATGACGCATTTAAATGTATGACGTCCGTTCTTCTCTAAGTTTGGAAACAATGAGGCGCCGATATTTTAAAATAGGGATCATTGTAATAAATCTTCAAGGGTTTCACACCCAATAGGTCATGCACGAAATTAGATGCACAAGAAAATTGAACACATTTTCTGAGAAAAGCGGCGTCAGCCGGTATGCACCAGTTCTGTTCATGATGCTAACTCAAAACCTATCAGGATTAATGCCGCTAAGGCAAAATTTGACGCTGAAATTGTAAATATGTATTAATACCCACACATGCATGCATTGATATGTATACGTGCGTGTAATTGCTGTCGTTTATTCCGAAATCAGTCGTATACAAAACATATGACATTCGTGTTTTCAGTCAGTAAAATTACAGCTTTTCAATTAAAATGTGTAATCGTAATGAAACTTCTGATTGTGATCAGTAAGACTACAGCCTTAAAATTAAGGGTAGAAGTCAGGTGGAAACTTCAAATTGTGATTCACAATTCAATTCTACGGACGAAAAGTGAAACATTAGCCTAAGTACATTGTGTGATCATTGTGGTTGCATCTTAAAATAAAAATTACAGTACGAAGATGGCTATTGCAACTGAGATTCTCCTATACATACATTAGACCGCAAAGTTATTACAAAAAGTATTGATTCATACGGTAGCTGCGACGACCGGGGAAAGATAAAGGGCTTTCGTTTTGAAAATAACAAAATAAAATTAGTTTACGGAATTTTTTCTGTCTCGAATGTAAGTAAATAATTTCATTTTTTGTGAAAATTGTTTTCGTTTTTTATTCAGCATGAAATTATTATACCTTTGAATACTTTACGTAAAGACACATCCAAGTCTAAAATATTTTAAAATTTACCGTGAAATAAGTGAAAGAACTCTGACTGTGTGTATGCGATTTAATATCAATTTTGAATGGGTGGCTGCCTTGGCTTGTGTTGGTCCTCTACGCTGCCGGTAGCTTACTGCAGATGCCTGGAGATGCAGCAGGGATGCCTAGAGATGCAGCAGGGATGCCTGGAGGTGCAGCAGGGATGCCTAGAGATGCAGCAGGGATGCCTGGAGATGCAGCAGGGATGACTAGAGATGCAGCAGGGATGCCTGGAGATGCAGCAAGGATGCCTAGAGGCAGTCGGGGGATGGAACCTGGAACTTGCTAACGCACCTCAATGAACTACTTTGTCATATGCTCTCTGATTTATATTTTCTAATTGAATTCCAGCACATGAGGAATAAGACAATTCTGCGAAAGTTTTGCGAGTACTTCACCAAACTCAATGCATTGTAAATACTCTGTCTGAATGCTCTACATTCAGATGTCTGAAAAGTGAATGCTCAAAACCATTCTGGTTTTTATTAACATATAATGTTTTTTGTGTCTCTCGTGGTTTTTGGTAATTTGCTAAAACAAATGCAAATTTTATCTAAAAAATATAAATAAATTATGTTCTCGGTTAATGAACCTTATGGATATCAGCTTTTTAACATACTCGCTCAGGTTTCATCATAGGCTGAATTTTAGCAGATTCAAATATCTTCTCGTACTACTAATTTTCCGGACGATATTAAAGTATCAAAATCCTAAAGTAATTTAGTTGAATTTTTTTTTCACGGTTTCAACCGAAACAATGCTTGGTATGCGGCATCATGTATTTTCGAGTGAAGTTGAATTGGCACATGGTATTATGATACCGTGTTAGAGCGTTAGAAATGCAATGATTCAGCTTACCAATGGTCGAGTCAATGGTTAAGTTTTATATGTAAGCGTTAAAATCACAATTTACTAGAAGCTCTGACTCTAAAATCAATCGATCGAACGAGCACTAAGTAAACGGGTTATTCAGTGTTAACAATGTATTATCAAAGCTCCATTTCTAGCGAATGCGATTTACATACTTATACACCAAATTTTTGCGCTTGCCCTGAAACATCGTTTTTCATTTGGCTTCCTTCAAAAAGTTCGCTGTAGGAAACTGAGTAAATTAAACCCTTATGGAGATCTCAACAGGGCGAGCAAGGCGTCGAGAATGATTCTGGCAGTTTCATCATAACTATAATGAAATTAATTTGTGAAGCACTCCTACTCAGTTTTTTTATGAATGACCTTTGCTCTTCAAAAGAACATTGTATTAGCATAACCCTAATACGAACAACTTAGTTTTTAAGCGAGCCAAATATTGCGAAAATATGCGTTCACATTTTAAGCGCTTGTGTTCATTACTACCCTAGGTTTCAAGGAAACAATAAGAATTTCAGGCTAAGCCATTTTATTTTTAATGTTCATAATTCTTGGAAATGACCCTTTTCTTGTTAAAAATATACTCCTTTCAGATACACGGTGGGAGTATTAAGAGCTCTGTGCACGTGACGTCATCCTACTACGCCCCCAACTCGCGTCACGCGCACCGTTGGGCTGAAGGACCCCTCGGTCCCTGCTCCACCACCTGCGGGGGGTGATTATGCATCTTGTTCTACTTAATCTTTTGCTAAGAATGGTTGGAGAATAATTCACCGAGTAAACTGCAATCCAGGACGTCAGCTGTATGTTTAAAAAATAATTTCAAGGATATAATTCGACTATTATTTTAATTTTGTGCCATTTTTTTAATTCAAATATGGGTCTTCGAATGATTATGTTTCTCATATAACAGTATTGTATATGTGTGTATCACCGGTTCTCATCCAAATTTCTTCAAAATTCTTCTCCGGCATTTTCTGAATACCCCAAGTCTCTTACAAAGTATCTCGCACTCTTGTTTTTATAAAACCACATTGTGACCATTCATCATATTCGAAGTGAATAACGAGAAAAAGATCACGTAATCTATTCAAAAAAATATCATAGCAAGCCCTGTTCGCAGAGGAGAGCAGCGGCCGCAGCTGGAGTGCGTAGAGGAAGAGTCTGGCAAGCGAGTGTCGAGCGCCCAGTGCAGCCACGAGCCCGCCCCCCAGGTCCGGGCAGTCCCCTGCAACACCTACAGGTGGGAATAACGTCTCGAGCACTGGGAGTAACTTAACGGGACTCTGCTGAGCGAGCATGGTAACTTCTATCGAAGGGTAGCTGAGAATGTAAAGTAACTGTGGCAAGTATATAACAGTTTGAAATTTAATCATTACTAAAATAACCTATGTACCATGGATTAAGTGAAAAATCTTAGTTCGAAGCAGCTAAATAAGAGTAAAAAGAAAAATCGAATATGCTCCTCAAAATTTTCATTGTTTATGTTGCTTTAAAGCGCTGTTACGAAACACTTTTGTTGAAGTTCGTTCTTACTACCACCAGTTGATTAAGTTTTCCTAGCTGCTAGTATACAGTAGTAAGAGCGTCCTCCTTGCTGCTAATTGTTGTAGACTTCATAGCACTCTTCGTGAACGTCCATAAAATTTTCAGCATCCAAAAAAAATTATAAAGATGGTGATGTGAATCGAAGTTTTTTCATTCTTCAGCTTTTTCAACAAGTACTTGATAAAATTACACAAAACGAGCTCTTTTTAAAGTTGATCCTCAGCACACTTTGCGCACGCTCAAGAATACTTTATAAAGTGATGACATTAGAAGAAATTTTAAATAGTGTACAGTGCAGATCACAAGATTCAAGTTCCATGCGTCACGCCTATTTGGGGATCTTTAATTGTGTTTTTTTATTTCTTATAGTGAGAGGCTGTGAGTTTCAGCTGCGCAAAGATAATTTTTAGTTTGTAGATTGACTTTAAATGGGTGACAGCGCGAACGGTGATTAAAGGCACGAGCGGATTGAAGGCACTGAAATGATATTTTCTCTTACTTAGTTTTATCGAGTTATTGAATTGTGGTTATATTAAGGATAATTTCCGTTTGCAAGTAATAAGGTTGACGGTTGTCTTCGAGTGCCATTTAAATTTTCACACCAGGATTGAAGCACGGGGAAGATCAAAGTGTATATTTAATGAATGAATTCCTAAGTTACGATGGACCAAAGCATATCCGTCGCGTCAAATAAACAAAATAAAAAGAGATTTCAAATTAATTAACGTGATTGCATGACATGACAAAGAAGAATTAATGCCCTAAAACTCTTAAAATTATCGAATCGGAACGTAATATCGTTGATGATAATTACGGGATTTAGGCTCACAAGGGGCTCACTGCCGGAAATATAATAATGACATTTTAAGACGGAAAACCTATACGTTATCCAGCTTCCAAACTACGGAAATAACCAAGACTGCATAGGATTCCCAGCTTGTCGGGCTAAGATAGATTGCGGAGAGGATATAAAGAGGATCTGGATATAAAGCTCAAGAAACAAGGTAGCCTGGCGTTAAAGGTCGCAGACGCCTAGGCACGGCGTTTTGGAGCTGAAGTGGACGTTGTTCAATGTGTTACTTTTTGAATTAAACACTATGCAGCAAAGGGGGTCCATGGATGCATTGGAGTTCCATTTCTTCATAATTATAGTATGTCGTTGACGTCATCCTTATATCGGGATCTCTTAGTTGGTGCATGCTGTAAAAATTACAGCGCGGATGACGAAAAACACCATCTGCGCCAATGCGCAATCGGCTGGAATGACGTGGCTTTTGTCCTTGCGTAGCTGTTTCTGAAGGCTGACAGCTGACGTGCTGGCGAGGGCACGTGTTTTAAATAGGGGACGCGATACTGGTATGAGACGAGTATAAAACAAGTATAAACGAAGAAAACGTCCTTGCAAGAGACCACTGGAAGAATAATTCTTGACATTTTGGTACGTTAAATAATGTACGATTATAATTATGTTGACAAAATATTATTCCTTATTGAGTGTGTTGTCGTATGGCTTTCGATCATCTTAGGTTTTCGTTCTTACTCTTATTTGAAATCGCATATGTGCTAAATGTGGCTCGCACAAACCTCGATCAAAAACACTCCTTGGTCCATCTAGGGCGTAGGAATATTGGGCTTCATCCTATTGGCAGTACGGGTGCTCGGCGGGGTCGGTCTTGACGGCGTAATGTCGCACATACGCACCTTTTAACGGTACGAATGTTTTTTTTATTTCCATGGTTTTTGGTTCCCATCGCAAAATCAACGTAGAATATAACATACCTTATTAATTAAGGCTCTCGAAACTTGGAGCCTCCCCCGAGTGATGTTTCTCCCCGTACTCCCTGGGTAATAGTAATGCCAAATATAATTTGCCATCAACCCTTATTTTAAGACCAAAAACTGTTAAAATTCCACCGCGCCGTTCACCCCATATGATGATGTTATTGAACTCGCTCATTCAGCTACACCCTTTCATCATGAATAATTTATCACAATATAAATTTGTCTCACGCCTAATTAGGCGTATGGTTCTCTTATAGATTTCTAGTAAGATTACCATAACATTTTCATTGCCTTACAGCCTGAATTCATATCATGTCAGTCTGCAATTCATCAGTATTCCTACATTTGAGTATTGTTTCATGAGGATACTATTTGTTTCTTTGCAATAACAGACCATGCAATATCAGGCGAGTTTAATTCTTATAGTTGATGACAGGCCCGCTGTGAAAGCTGTAATGCGACTTGCCTTAATATTTCATTCTCTTTCTTACGATATTTTTAGAAAAAATGAATAGTTATGTACATTGAATACATTATGTGCTCCCAATTTTAGGCGATTTTTGTTTAGTTTTTTGTCGACGCTGACCATCAATAACGACAGAAAATTCTTTTCCGAAAGTTAGTCACTTCTACCGACCCGCATTATTGTTTTACATAATTAATATAACATTGAATTACCACCCAAATGTGAATTAAAACAAGAACTATTAATGTAATAAAAAGTAAGCATGAAAATAACCCAATTAATAAATACTTACTATTCAAACACAGTTATTTATTAACCTGGTGTCCGGTTAGTTTCAATGACTTCAAGATTTCTATAGCATCCGTTCATGCTGCTTTCCTAGTAAATTGACGTCCTTTGTCCCTATTTCAAACTTTATGCATATGTTGGCTCACAAACTTTCAGTTAGCCTCAAATCTAGCGATGAAGCTTGTCACGCCATCAAATAGTCGCCTCCAGAGTCTAGTGAGGCAAGATGTTGTTCAGTTATATTTGTTGAATGCGATGGGGTATTACCTTGTTTGAACACAATTCTTTTCGAAGTGCCTTAGGTTAGTCTTCAACTCATGGACAAATTCCCTCATTAAAAAGTTCACAGTTAAAAGCTGAGTAAATTTAATGAAGAGATCTCTACACAGCAAGCAAGATAGTCTAGAATGATTCCGGCAGTTCCATTACAGTGATAGAATGAATTTGTGTAGTACTCTTACCCAGCTTCTTCTGTGACCGACCTTCACTCTGCAGACAAAAATGTGCTGACGCATCATTCAGAAGATGTAACTAAGCAGTATCTGCCTTATTCAGTTTTAGAGGTAACTATTTGATAGCCTGGTCACCGTTTTCATCAAATTTGAACACGATAATGAAAAATTCGAGGGCCATAATGAAAGGCAAAATTCACACAGATGGACGGTAATTTACTGGTACTGTAAGAAGTTACAATTTGGATGTAGTATATGAGTTTCTTTGAGATTGTTCTAACAACTTCAAATAAAAATAGACTGATTCATCAAAAATTCTGCCTACATGATCAACAAACGTTGTAACATTTATGAATAACACTAATATGTAACTTATTAAGTAAAAATGTTATATTTAGTGAATTTTCATTGTTTACGCTAATATTTGTCACCTTCATTCTCTTTTGGTAGTTAATCCATGTTTCAAATCTTATATGTCTAATGTCAAAGGTGGGTAAGGTTTCTTCATTTTTGGAAAAATAACTTTTTCCTTCAATGTTGACTGGAGACAAGATAAAAAAAGAATGTATTACATCAAATACTTAGTCATTTTTCTACTGGAAATATATTAAAAATTATTTGAAATGTTCCTGTTTCATTTGTGTTTAATTAAAGTTTATTGATGCCGTGAGCCACCTAATAAACATATGATACCGACATCAGACGGTTTCGGAATATACAAAAATTGTTCATTCATGACGGTATCTTTACATTCAGGCCACGCTCCATTCTGATTTTTCCATATATTTTCATTTCTATTGGAACAGTTGCAATGTGATGTGGGCTGAGTCTGAGTGGGAGCACTGCAGCGCAACATGCGGTCCTCTTGGGGTTCAGCAGAGGGTGGTATCGTGCGTGGCCGTGGACGAGCCCCAAGTCCCCATAGACCCCCTCTACTGCCCTCTCGTCTCCAAGCCTTCGACGTCTAGAGAGTGCAACAGGCAGCCATGTCCCGCATATTGGCAGCTCAGTGGCTGGACCGAGGTACGCTTTCTTATTGCTCGGCAATAAGAGTTAATAATAATGATAATAATAACACTTTTATAAACAAAATCTCTTTCTCAAACTAACGGACAAGCACAGTTAAATTAGTAGTTTTATTATTGCATTCATCACTACACATTGTGCAGAAATGAAACTCTTTTTTAAATTAATAATCCAGACTAAGGCTAATTAACTTACGGTGTACTGTATGTTTTCATGTTAGTTGAGGCAGTACAAAATGAATAAAAGCAATGTCTTCTGAGTGCATTTGTGTCACGTCTTCAGCAACACTGAGAGATCCCCCTCGCAAAGAGGGGAATGTCTCCCCGAACAGATACCGTAGAGAACAGTTCCGCCTAGATCGGAGTTATAATTAAAAAGTGACTGTAGTACATTATAAAATTTACTTGGAAGAATTGTACTGCACTTTTCAGAAAGAATCATTATTATATTCTGTAACAACTTGCTTGGAGACCCAAACATATAATTTTTTTCTTGGCGATCACGCACTGTATAAAACTCCTATTTTGTCTGTATAATTGAATTCTTGCTAAAAGCTAAATTTGACTCCAGTGAAACCCTAACTTATTTAAATCTCGAAGAAAATGGTTACACTTTAGATACGGTACGCCAAAAAAAGTATCTCTCTGATGGATGTAAAACAAAGCTTTAGATGTTAAAACTATTAACAAATTTTGGCAGGAACGTACTGTTTAATTACTTTCGGCCAGAGACAACGATTTACAAGCACTGTATAGCAATAATTATTTAACCTCAATTAAGGTACTTCGGTTAATAAATATACTTTTTCCATCAGTGTGAAGGAGAGTGTGGGAGTGATGGTATACAAGAAGCCCTCTGGTCATGTCCTCAACTTACTCGCAGTCATGCCAGTAACTTGGGTGATGTCAACTTGGTCACGTCAACAGACGACTTCTTTTCCGCTTGCGGTCAGTACCCATCAAGAGAGACCAGAACCTGCACAGTTGAGTGCGATACCGAAACTTCTAAAAGTTCAGATTGCCGAGATGCTGGTACAACTGTCGGTGATGATGATGAACTCTTCCTGTCTAGTTTAACAAGCAATTCTATTCGTGAAGGTGACCCCTTCCCAAAGAATTCCCCTCGATGCAATACAACAAACCCTCGATTAAATATAAGCCCCAGCGACAGAAATGACGTTACTGGTAAAGCGACAACCTTTGAAGAGCACGATGATGCCGAGACCAACTCTGTATCGATAATTTCAAATTCATTTTCGAAAAACTCATTCTTAGTGCCTCGAAGACTTCCATCGTCGAACATAACCGAACCTGAGGAAAATCCATGGCCATCTTCAACACAAGACCAGTACCCGATCATCTCTTCCACCACCGAGTGCATTGAAGATGTGTCCACTTTGTGTAAATTACCGTCCCTTCAGAAGTACTGTACGTTAAGAGGGTACAAAAAACTTTGTTGTTCTACTTGTGCGCTGCTAGCTCTCAACTGAAACCTGGAACGAACGTTAGAAATTGACTCGATAGATATTAATATGATTAAAGCTGCTTTCAATATCATTAAACTTTTAGTCACTTGGGCAGAAAAACTAAGAACTGACTACTGATAATACTTTCATGCGTAAATTTACGATTGATGGCAAATGAGCAACATAGGTTTTCAAAGTGCTATCATTTTACTGATTATACGATGGTGATTTAGAAGGATTTACCGAAGCTTATCTGGTGCTAGGATAAATTGATATTGAGGGTTTTAGAGTACAGTAACTAAGGCTGCTACATGAACTTCTGCCTCGGCAGAAGTTTCTAGTAATGTCTCTGCTACGGCATCTCAGATGGTGAAAAAGAATCGCACAGCCGCTCAACCTCGAGAGCTCGCTTGCGCATTGCCGGGTCCGGAGAAACGAATCTCTTAATGAAAATAAAAAAGTATAACTCTTCTTCTACGTTTTTCATTTCAAATGATCTACAAATACGAGTATGTACTAGGCTTACAGTTAACATCCGTGTTCATATCGACTTCACGATTGGTTACCAACGTGTTGTGTAGAAGTACTGTCTTACACTGAAAAATATAAGTGGGTAAAATTATGCACATGGATGCATTTTCTGTTATCCCAAAATGGCTACACCTAGGATGTGTAGATTTATGCACTCGGTGTAAATTTATACACATTGGTTACGTATTTCAGCGCTTACTTGCATGATACTACACACTCAAATGCATAATCTTGCACACTCAGGTGCATTATATGATGTGTAATGCACAGCAAGAAGCATTAGGTAATATTGCACGACCACGTGGATTATAAGGCACACCCAAGTGGATCACAGTGCAGAAACAGATGACTTGAGTTCAAATTAAAGAGGTTGTACACATAGGGATGTTTTACCCCAAATCTTGGACGCACTATGGTGTTCACGCAGAGTTTCCGCACGTTGTCATGCCATCTTTCAGATAAATAATTTTCGACAGCTCACAGCACGTTCATTTGGGGTCTATCAAAACTATCTACCATCGACCCGCCAAACGCTGGAGGAAAATACATCGATCCTCCACGGATAGAACGATCCTGTGAGACTTGCTGTGGGAGAAGCGCTGTACATTCTCCAACAGCAGCCCAGCATCAACCCCCAATGTGCCGGCTTTGTCCAATTTGAGCGAAACTAATAAAGGATCCACTGATTTATGAGAATACCATAATCACTGTTTCCACTGCCCAACGTGCACTTGCATATTAACTGCGTTTATTTGTTTAAAATTAGTATACATAAGTATATTCACTATTTATTAAATTCTAATTTAAAATTTTCCTGAATGTTTCACCATGAATAGCTGTGGGAATGATTCAGAGAAAAACATTTCATCTGGTATTAATTTGAAGTGAAACAAAAAATATTTTGTTAGGATGTTGAATTATTTTAATAAAATAGGACTTTTTATAAAACTTATATCTATTTACTGCTTCGTCAATCATCGGCCTCCATAAATGAGGTGAGGGTTTGGACATGAGTACATATTTAATGTCCATTTAATTTTATACACGTGCTAGTGCATACAAGTTGCAGCTTGGCCCGCCATAAGGTGTTGCATATTTTATTTATTAAATAACAATTTTATTGACTATGTTTTTATATGTTTTGTTTTCAAAATCATTAATGTCGAATTAGATTTTATCACATAAACAGCGCATTTAATAAAGGTAACTTGTATCATTGTTAAAAATAAAAGAATATATGCACCAAGAGTGCATAAACTTAAGCGTTCATTTCTCTCAGTGTAAAATCCGCCGTCAAGAGTAGCATCGAATTGCAGTCATCCATCAGATGAAGATTTTGTTGGCTTAGGTCTCTTCTGGTAGCAACTGATGAGTGTAGTTGAAATCGTGTGTTTCATGACAGTATTTATGTACGTTTCTCAGTATTTAAACACATGTTTGAGTATTTTCCTCCAAATTTGTTATTTTACCCTTTTGGATAGTTCGAGTCATTAAGTTTAAATGCAATTATATGCACTAACTTAAAATACTTTTCGATAATTTAAAATAAAGAATGACGTCGAAATTAGTGTTCTTCATTCATTTCACCTAACCACAGAATACGCTAAATTCCAGCCCTTACCAAAGTTATGAAGTAACATCATATGCAGTATAAGTATGGAGAAATATATTTTGAGGTTTTTGCATAAATATTGATATTATCATTCACAAACGTAGTAGAATTCAGCCTACAAAATACCATAAAAGCTGATCGCTTGGAACGAACCGCTGACTAGTTCGTAGCAAGTAAGTCAGCAGTCATCAAGGCGCAATAGAAGTTCAGCCTTTTAAGCTCGTTCGTACGGTAAATTTATGCAAGTTATTAATTGAGCTTTAATTTTTACACGATCTCTACCTATACCAACAGTCTATCTATTCACCCACCAAATCTTTACACCTTTTTTATGCTTTTTTTATAATTTATGCTCATTTTGACCATCTCCAGAAAGAAGAACCTGTATATTGCGTGTAGAAAGCTCGAAATCTCTAACTTGCGTTAGTTTTCGAAGTACTCTATCTTAATGTAGTCATTATTGCTATGTTACAATGGAACAACGTCACACAATAGGCGTAACTTTAATTCCATGCAAGACAAGAGGCAAGCGACGCAGAGAGCTCGGATGGTCAGGTTTCATATCTCCTCTGCCGCTAGACACACAACGTGACACTAATATACGACGAGTACATTAGACAACGCTCACATATTTTTTACATAACAGGGAAATTAGTTTTCACGTTAGGATTTTCACGGATAATAATAAGAACACCTGAATTCAATAGAATTTACTTATTTTTGTAACATTTGCTTTAATAAACGTCACCTACATGTGCGCAAAATGAAATTCAAATTCATTTATCGAAAAGGTTTTTTACATGAAGAAAAAGAATAAATTTTGAGAGAAGACCTATCTCCCGAAGTGAATTTAAAATTTGAAACGACAACAACATTGCGAACATTTATTAATGACATTCCTTCAAATTAATATACCTTCATTTCTCAACCAATCAAAACTGTCGTTCCCAAACGCACAGCACCGGGCGGCACGCGGGGTTGCCGGTCCGTCGGTCGATTGGCACCGGGCTGCACAGAAAGAATGTATAACTTTCGTTATTTCCGTTTAGTATCTATCTATCTATCTATCTAGTCTAGTATAATACTAAAACTCTTTATATTCCTGGATACGGTTTGATTTTGATAAATTTTATTTGCCCCTCGGGTCATGGGTTGTCTGGTATCATATAATTCTGAGAAGATTTCTTGTATCGACTTACTTCCACCAGAAGTTCTAATTGTTGATAAGCCAAGTGTCCTGCGTCAGTTGCCAACCCGAGCTCAGTTGCAACTGGAGCCGGAAGTGTGGGGCTGATAAACCGTTACATGCCTTGATGTTGACGTAGTGCTATGAGTTCGCTGCCGATAGAGTCGCATTCGATACACAATGGATTCACGTTCATTATTATGTTTGGGAAATAACAGTTTTTAGGAACGTCGAACCATATTCTTTTGTTGCATATATCCTCCACACCTTGAAAGTCGATCTTGAAAATATTGCCAGACACTGAATAGGTCTTTGGCACAGAAAAAAAGGTCAAAGACAGCCGAATCATACCATTGCGAGACTCTCTGACTTCTGTAGGTAAATATATTGATTGCATTCTAACATCATTTCCCAGCTTATAAACCTTGAAAATTGGTACGAATAAAGAGTTTTTAGATAACGTGTGGAAGACTTTCATAAAGCATCGTAAGTATAGAAATGGACACTGAAAAATTTCCGAGGACCTGAATTTGCTGGGGCACATCGAGAGGTCATTGTTCACGGACAGAAAAGTTGTCACACGATTGAAAGTATTCAAAAGAGTGATCAACCACGGAAACTCTTTCGATGCAAAGATACATGCATCAAAGATACGTCTTTGATGCAAAGCGATTCTGGTGAACAATTCAGAACCCACGCGTCGGTCCCTATCGGTTAGAACTTTCTTCCAACTACAATTTTACCTTGAACCGCAGTATGTACCGGACTGCTTCCATTTTTGGTGAACCCGCATAACAGTGCGACATGAAACACCAGCGATTTCACGTAAAATATTTGGGAGTAAATAATGAATAACAATGCATTCGCACACAAAATATAATTAACTTAATTTAATCTACACATGTTTTTTTGTGAAGAAACAAAAAATTTTTGTACATTGAGCTACTTACCATCATGTATTCATCCTTGAGTACAGTATAGATTGCCTCACAAGTCTCAGGAATAATGATGGAAAGGGACTGCTTCGGAATTCTGGTCAAATACTGGAGAAAGGTGTATGAACCTCTTCCTGCCTGCCACTAAAAAAATGTAGTCCATACATAAGGAATATTTCAAGCAAGGTTGCGTACTAGTGTGAGCTGCACAAAACCAATCATTTCTGGGAAGTAAGGAGTCAGAGCCATATTTCGATTGATAGCTTGAGTTAATTTTTCAAGGTGATTGGAGCTTGACTGCAATGTAACTATCAACTTGGTATCATGTCTGCCAAAAATGGCATTGTTCTCTACATCAGATTTGTTCACCCATTTGCTCGCATATCGATTTTAGTTCTCGTAAGTACTGTAAAATATCAGATATTATCTATCATCAATCATGTTAATCTCATTATGAAACCGTTTCGAACAAGTTGAATGATATTNTTGGGCATTGCTCATTCTATCACGTACAATAATCTACAACTGTACTACTTGTCCAATGAAATACCCAGCAGATGTTGCTTCTACAAAAAGCTACCAATTAAATACTTTTACATGTGTTTCGGACTCTTTTGGTTGAGACATTTTTTGGATTGAGACATTTGGGTTGAGACATTTTTTGGGTTGAGACATTTTTTGGGTTGAGACATTTTGGGTTGAGAGTTTGGGTTGAGACATTTTTTTGCTTGGTGACAAGTTGGGGNACAACTGTACATTAAGCAACTACATGCTAAAAATGTAGGGCACTAATGAAATGGCAGATATACAATGTTTAATCATATCTCCATACAAGATGCAGGAAAAGTGTCACACCAAATTATACATTACACTGGGGAACACTCATTTTGTTGCATTAACAGAAAGACCTTTCTATAATCAATTTGTGTTTATTTCAAATCTGGATTCGGTTTTTGTCTGCAAGTTACAGATT
>VOMN01131992.1:0-16257 GCA_014899125.1 Orchestia grillus | reverse complement strand
GGTGACTAATTATTTGTCCGCGAAGCTTATTTGCAAATTTCACTTCCAAGTACACCAAGAAACTTTGTAACAGCCCATACTTTCATCAAGTAAGCACTTGCATAATTTTCCTCCTTTTTCTAGAGCTCTCCATCATCAAGACTACCGCAGTGTTGAGAAAAATCTGTAAATGCGAGACTGTGATGTCTTCTTTTTCAATGATTTCTGATACTTCCCCAGCGTCGTGACAACATTCCCAATTCACAAGACACTTTCTACCTCCATGATCTCTCTTACTACTCGAATGTCCTGATAAAATTCACAAGTTGATAGGTCTTTTCTTTTCCGGCGACGTCTTTACCTCAGCGTTTTGAAAAAATTCACAATTCGCAAGACACTTTCTGTTTGCACAACGTCTCTCAGGTACTCGAGGGAAGACGAGGAGGTCGTCATCCCCTTGTGACAGGTGCATCAACTGAGCGAGCAGCCAGCCCCAGGTTGTGGTCCAGCACTAGTTGGTGGCCCAGCATTAGCGCGTCGTCACAATGCGTCCAATTAAACCTCACCTAAACCCGAGTCAACGTCACCCACCTCAAGGCTTTTGTCCTGTGGTTGAATACGTGTTAATTGTGGAAATATTTTTTAAACGGTAAAAAATCGGAGAAAGACATGAAAAAACGAAATCAATAGCAAAAGACTGCTTCTGAGCCCTTATTTATCTACTCAAAATAGATTGAACCGTGTGCAATTAATATCAGCACGTTTAATTTTTATTAGCGCATTTTTTGACAGGTTCTCTGACAGATTCGTATAATTTTTACACGACTAAATTGCTCCAGATGTATGACTAAGCCCTGAAGTGTTCGGTTGTTACTTCGAGTTGTCGATTAGCTGAAAATTTTGCGAGTTCACTCGCCCATTGCTGGACGATTTGAGCAAGTCAAAAACGAGTATACCTACGCTAGGAGCTTACTTGGTTAGTTAACTATGTTACACAGCAGGGTCTAAAAAATGTACTCACTGTACTAGTAGTTCAGCAAATTCGAAACAAAAAACGCGAA
This sequence comes from Orchestia grillus, assembly GCA_014899125.1. Taxonomy (NCBI): domain Eukaryota; kingdom Metazoa; phylum Arthropoda; class Malacostraca; order Amphipoda; family Talitridae; genus Orchestia; species Orchestia grillus. The sequence continues at coordinate 15,217 of VOMN01131992.1, read as the reverse complement.
CGCGGCTAATTACCAGGGAACGCCCTTACTGACGGCTATTTTAATACGTACAATTTTTAACCTTATGTGGAAACGTAGCTTAGGTAATTTTCCTTCGAAATGATCGAATTGTAAACAGTGAGTTCATTTTCTGTACCTCTGTATAAACCAGTGAGCAGAAAAATCTAAAGAATTATATGTTTAGAAGATTCGAGTGCGATGAAAGCATCAGTTAAGTAATGAGTTTGCCATAACTTGGTCAATTTCAAGCTTCATAGCAACAATTCTTCACGACAGGGGAAAAAAAGCCTACAAACGCAATACGAAACGCAAATATTAGATTAAAAAATGAGACAGTGCCGTGAATTGTAGGCTCAAGCGTAACGTTTCTAACTTTTGATCAAACAATTGAAAAAGTTTTCCTCAGCACAAGCGTAAATAGCAGAGGATCACCTCCGAGTCTGTGCCGAGCCATTTTTAACCGAAAGCTCGGCGAATCCGAAAGCTTCAGAGCAAAACATACTGCCAAAATTCAAAAGAAATTACCTCGCATGCGCTTATTATACTGTAGTACCAAAGCCAAGCTACAAGGTATTTTTCAAGATAAGTTGATTGCTTCTGTAGTTGGAATACTTTCCTGGAGGAACGAATATATTGTAACAGATCTAAGCTATGCAAATTAAGATATTATCCAAGTACCTTGCAGAGTAACCCCTAACCCAAGGAGCAACAAAGCGCAGGGAGCGTAGTGAGGGACAAGCTCGATAAAGTCATGCAAAAGCCACTCAAATCCAAGAGGCCAAACGAAACTAGAAACAACTCCACACGTAGATTATCCCACGCGTCAGTAGATATGTTCCCAGTGCCTCAAATCACGGCACTCGAGTGCACAAAGGCTGTCCAAAGTGCCAAGCAAAAACCAGGCCGGGATCCGGCGAGGCCTGAGAGGGCGATGCATCAGCCGGAGTTGTGACGGGCCCAAATTGCCTCGACGACACCGGCCTAAAAACTCGAGCCCAGCCTCAGAATTTTCAGACATATTTCGACGGATGAGGCGATGCATTCTTGAGATGCAAGAAAAAGTCTTGGCGTTGAAAATGACGCTTTCAATAAAAAGCTCGAGCAGAATTAGGAAGGCTTGGGGAAAAAAAAGTCCTACCCAAAAAGCGAAGAGCTCATTGAGCGCGCAAGCAAGTCGCTTTTAAAATGTAGTTCAGCGTCGACGTCCGACAAAAGGTGCGTTGGTAAATTAAGTAAGCTTTCAAAAATCTATAAAATAGTCCTCCAGGTTCATTCGAACTGAGAAGCACTTGGAGGAATTTTCAAAGAAGTTCAGAATACGGAGAGGCTGCTGGCGGCTGAAGCAAGGCGCGTATAGAATTATGCGTCAAATATTTCATTAATGCAACTCAAAAATCTCGCGGTATGCGCGCAACGTGAACACCTTAGAAGGTAAGTAATCCAGGCTCTTCTTCGCTAAGAATTTCACTGCCATATACTTCAAGCCACCGAACGATGCGTGTTGTCTGCAAAAACGCGAAATGCTTACATGGCTGACGAGGTACGCTGCTTCCTGACAACTCCACTGCGTCGTTGTTGCAATGAAACATTCAGCGAGTGTGTTCTGACCTGTACGGTTCCGTCAAAATTAACTGCTTTGACCGCATACTCAATATTATTTGACGGATTTGGCACAAGGTAGGGCAATTTTTTGATCAAGCTTCAGCATAATGGAAATACAAAACTGATAGAAACCACGCAATTGACATGTCACGTGAAGGATGTATATGCAAGTGCATTAACATGCCTAGTTAGAAATTTTGACACCCGCAAATTTGTCAATCGTCTAACCCCGTGGGTCCTAGAGGGACATTTTTACTCGGTATGATAGAGTGGTAGAATTGAGAACAAGTTTGAGAACTATTTATGTGTTCGTGTTCGGGTTACAGCTGCAATCGAGTTAGAGTAGCTAAGGAATACTCTATTTATACTCATATGAAATGAGAGAATCTGGAAAAATTTTGCACTTCTAAAAATTTACTCCAAATGAATTTGCATTTCAGATTCCGTTTACTATAAAATCACATAAAATGGGAAAAAAGTTCTTTGAAAAGAAGTTGTCTTTTCAAGTGGCTCAGTAATATAGGAAACATAAAAATAGACATAAAATTGGCTGTCAGCGAATGCTGACTAGACGGTGCATAGACGACGGCCAATGCTGCAGGACGCACTGTTGAGACGTGATTCCCATGCAAAAGTATACTCGTAACAGGGAAAGGTTTCTCCTAGTTAACCCTTTAAGTGCCATACTTTAAATACCGAACTTTTTCGATTTATTTTGCGATTATTTAGTCATTCACGGTCTAGACAAAAATAATACATATTTCCGTCAAATTCAGCTCATATATTTTGCATAGGTGTTTATGTTCAATTTGGTTATTAAGAGTGGTCGACCATACAATCGTACGATACCTTATGACACCGTATGAGCGTGTGGTAGGTAATGGTTGCAAGAGTGGTGGACAGGCCTAAAGATCCACTGACTACTAATTTTTGAATGCGTTCAAAATAAAGGCGATAACGAAAGTAACAGTCCGTGTAAAAACGGTTCACTTACGTTGCAGTGACCGATCATTTGCTCAAATTCTTCACGAGAAAAACTGTGACACTGATGAATTAAACCAACATGATTCTGTGAAAGAAACAGTAATAAACAAATCCAATTCAAATTCAAGAGAATTCACGCTTTATATCTATGTTACTTCAGTGTGCAGTCTGTTCATAGAATAGTTGAAATACAATTAAAACTACACATGGAATACATACAAATACGATAACATTCTTTGTGACGTACTAATAATAGTTATGTCGAAATAATTTTAACTGTTTAAGGGTCACAAGTTAATGGATCCAAATATAGTTATTATATTTTAATTACTGTTTTTTAGGCCATAATCAGTATTTCAATTTTAAAAATACTAAACCCTGTATAATCCAAAAATTACAGCAGAAATAAAGAAATATGAAAATACTCTAGGTATGCACTATGTTTAAAGTTCGGCAAATTTTAAATTGTGTAGCACATATACACCACAATCCTTCTGAGGGTTTCTTTGTTCTTGGTCGTCGTCGTGATAGCAGCGCTTCAGGGACTCTGACTATCTTATACCGGAAGAGAAGGGACCATTTAGTATGGACTAAGGAGTAAACACAATCAATGCACAAGGTCTGTTCCCCCACAGGATTCCCTGCGAATAGAAACATCAAGTTAAGAAGGGAGAGGAAGAAAAGATGAAGAATAATACGCGAAGAGGGCATGAAAATGGAATGAAGCAAAGTTGGCATGAAAGATGGAAACCCCAGGGCGTATCAACAGCTGTGGTAACCTAACAGTGCCCTCTGGAGACTCCTGTCACTATAGCATATGATAGACAAACATTATCCTAACCCTATTGTTCATCCTATGCCGCCTGAGGGTTTTTTGCTTGTCCCGTTCTCCTATTTCTCGTCTGTACGGTGCCCACAACATTGGTGTCTGACAGGGTACGAGTATGACTAGGGTAAAACAAAAACCCAAGAATAGTCACTTAGCTCATTTCCTTTGCCATATTCTATTCTATTGCATTTTAAATGTGCACTTGTTTACCAAGTACGTTGATCTTCATGTAAAAAATATAAGAGTTAATCCAATAACTCAATTAGCTCTATCTAAACTCTTGACCTATATATTAGGGATAATTTTTTCAACCCAGATTTGTATAACCATTCAACTTTGGTTACAGATCGAACTGGTTGACTTGATTTCCAATTACAAAGTAAACTTTAAGACGACATTCGCACGAGTACTACCGCTTAAAGGTTACATAGGAGAACAAATGTATATTTCTTACCAAAGAGTCAGGAAGTTGAAGGGTCAACACTGGTTAAATCGAGAACATCGCCGTAGTACGTCCCCGAGTTCACGCAGCGGTGCTGTCCCTTTTATGAATACAAAGAATTAATCCCCGGGGCGAGCGCTAGTGATGATTTCGCTTCATATTTTATTTCAATCGCAAAATACAGTCGAACACAAGTACTTAAAAAAACCTTCTTTTACGAGGAAGCTTCGTTGGAAATTTCTCTAACTTGCATTTCAGTCCCTCGGGCTCAGAAAACTTTATTGAGATTCATATTTCTATTTTTCAGATTTATATCATTTATATCGTTTTTCAGATTTATATGCAGTGACTTGAATAGTTTAGAAGTACTCGAGGTAAGCTGGCATCCCCAATACGAGCTCGCTTAAATCCTGCATCAACCTGCCTGAATGTTGAATGCAAGAGTCGCATAGCAAGCGGCCCTTACTGAATAAAATATACATTCATTTTTGATCTTCGTCGTGCTACCTCAAGTAATTAAGAACAGTCGAAGGGGCCGCCCTTTGCCCTTTGCCCTTCGTGCTTGCACATAATGGTAGTTTGTTGAAGTTTTTTCCAAATTAAGACTTAAATTTTAAACTGGCTCGTGGAATGTTGATGTGAAATTGAATATTGACGGCTGATTGACCTATTAACCGAGGTTTTCGGCAACGTTCACGTTATTTTAGTTCAGACACTCGAATGAAAGCCTGTCAATCATTTTAGCGCATGATAATCAGATTTGTTCCAAAACCTTAAATTTTGTTGAAGATGTCGCACACTTTGGAAGTAAAAGACTGAACCAAGTCTAAGCGGTAACACTTTTCCACTCGCATTTCCTTACGCTACTGAACATAAGCAACGTAATCGTTAGTGTTTATACATGGAAAAATCAAATGAAAGATGCAATTTCATTCAGCTACGGAAATTTAATTTTCCTCGCGCGATAATATGCGTCATGCGTTGAAGGTTGTACTAACAATGACTAAATCAGTCGTAGAGACGACTGATTATTTAAAAAAAAATTCTAACCCTGAGAAACGAGTTGGAAAGACTGAAGCCAACGAACTACAACTCGGGACTTGGGAAACTAACGATGAGGGACTTGTGGACTGCAGTTTTAGGAGACCGGACGGAGTTCTGAGGTAACCACAGGACGCACATCAAACACCCCAATATGCTGAGCGAGATCAAAGTGCGAAATTTTTTATCGAATTTGATATGAAGAGATTCATTCGAAACTGGCGTCAGTCTTTCATCGAGAGAATTTGTGCCCGTAAACTGAGGTGTCCATGCGACACGAGATAGAGAATTTAAGAAAAACTTTTTCGATAGAATTACAAATTGGCGAACCAACATCCAAATCATTTTTGGATAAAGCTGGGGCCACACCTGAGCTTAAATTTACTTTGTTAAAGCTCTGATGAGTTCTAGTGTTGGTCAGAATGCAGTCAAATTATTTGNCACTGACTTAGGTCTAAGAGGCAGTATTGTAGAAAAACAGACTTATAAGAAACAGAAAAAATAGATAAGTCGAGAACATCGCCGCAGTACGTCCCCGAGTTCACGCAGCGGTGCTGTCCCTTTTATGAATACGAAGAATTAATCCCCGGGGTGAGTGATGATTTCGCTTCATATTTTATTTCAATCGCGAAGTACAGTTGCACGCACGTACTTAAAAAACCTCCTTTTGCGAAATAAAATAAAATTATAATTTTAGGAAAAATAAACGTCATTTTATATCTCACTACATTGAATCATTCAATCGTAAGTGTGCACACTTCAGCAGCTCGTACGTGATAAAAACTGTTTACTTTCGAAGCCTTTTACTTTGGTCGGCTCAAAAAGTGATTCCCACACAATTCGCATTGGAGCGCGTGTGAACAGCTCGGGCGCAGCCAAGCGAGGCCGTGCGGCGAGTGTGCGTCAGAAAATTGACTTGGAATGCACCCACTGCAATGCAGGCCCGGCGTGGCGTTAATCTCACCCAATAAAGGTGATGGAGAAATGAAACCTTAGGAAATATACAATGAGATCGTTGCGAGCTTAAAGCTCACTCTAAACAAATTCTAACGAAGTCTCGAAGCGAAGCAAATTATTATCATAATACATACAAAACTAATCACAGAAAATTAGAAAACTAGAATAAAAATTAATTTAAACACTGCACGATAGATGTCGACTAATATCTAAGGGTACGCTCTCACCATTTCGTAAAGGGAGGGTAGCAGTTTGTGGATGTACTTCGATTTGAAAATGCGCCGGTCAAAGTTTGATGAACAGGAGTCTAAGATTTGACATTTGTCAATATTTATCGTTTCATCACCGGAGCTGACAGTACAATGCTGACGGATGCTTAAATGGAGAGAGTTCCAAGAAATAGATTCATTCGCTGACAGCGACCAGCTGCTGTGCAGCCCTCACGTACTGTGTGTGGAACCCACATACTACATTACATGGGCAATGCACCCGATATAAATTATTATTAAGGGAAGCTCGCACACCAGTCGGTAAAATACCCTGGAATCGAAAGAAAACCCGCTTGTTGATTAATGTGAAACAGATAAAAAGTTCCGGAAAAACTTAATAAAATTTTTAGTAGCTCGTACTTCAGTTTCTCAGATTGCTGTACAAAACAGGGTAGAACACGGGAGTTGAAATCGGAAGTTTGAAAATTGCTTCTAGGGAGATGAGTACTAGTTGAAAATCTTTCGATTTTGCGTGATGTAAAATTTCTCAGATACTCTTTGGGGACAGTAAATTGACAAAATAAAATTAAAATTACGATCATCGTCAAGGTTATGATAGTTGAAACATATTTAACAAGTTCGACACATTAAGTTAAAACCGAATTCAATTAAAAATATTTTATCGTAACAGAACCTAAAAAACAAAGACCTAGAACAGAAAAGGTAGATTTTCGATAAACATATGAGTGAAAAACATTGTCAGATCGATGAACAATTACGTCCTGAAAATCGACTCGTTCAAATTAAACGTCATTAAGATTCTATTTCTCCATCAGTTTTATCTCGAATTTACTTCGCAAAAAGTTATTCCTAATTTAAAATAATAAAATATGAAGCTTTTTTCTAAAATTTTGCTTATTTTCAGAATGCAATTGTTGGTCATTGAAGTCAAAAACAGAATTTGATAGAAAAATATCTCCTAGCTATGGAAATGCATGGGATTTCGTAAAAAGGACGGCACGAATTCTAGAAGTGCTAAACACCTAAATGAAAAATGAATAGGTCTTATATCATTTTCATGTTTCATGAATATGTTATTTCAGTGGAAAAAGGTTGAGGTACTTTACAATCAATAAATTACAGATTGGCATTATTACTGTCGCCATCATCCGTACCCGGAAGCACTGCCATCAAGCGTGCCACGGACACTGCGCTGATGGCTCAACTCTCCGAGTCGTGAGCACATCAAGAGTTCCCGAAATTTACGCAAAACTTGACTACGTAGTTTACATTTAACTTGGAGTATATCTCCGAGTTTCAATGATGAATTTCGACCATTATTGCGTTCGGTGAGCGTGGTGCCAAGAGCTCACCGTTCCTTCATCTGGTGTTCTCGAGTCTCGCTTGTTCTCTGTCATTGCTCCCGGACTGAAGTGTCGCGGGGGTACTCAGAGAGCTGGGACGCAGGGCGGTGTGTGCAGGGCAGGTCTGCATCACTCGCTTGACGCGACCGCATTGAAAACATAGCGAAGTCAAGAACTCACGTGCACCTGAATCGGATCTCTAATCGAAATATTTATGACAAAGTCGAAACGTACACGAAATAAAGTTAGTGTGTATAAAGTTAGTCCTAAAATCCTAAGGCATACATTGATTTCTCGAATGTTAAACGAAATTTGAAAATTTTATAACATTTTGGTATTTCAGTTTCTCTTCAATACATTCGCCTCTTTTTACATTAAAAAGGAGAAAACATTGTGTCACTTTTCAAGCCATTAAGGAGCAAAAAAGCTAGGAACTCATATCTCCACTGATCACAGAGCGACAAAAAAACAACCCTAGACCCGTGACATGAGAGGAAGCCGCCCTGTCGAGGTGAGCCGACCGGCCCTCAGCCCGTTAATGGAGGGCCTGCACACAGCACCTCAACTGCCATCCCAGCGCTCGGTTCGCTTCCCAATATATGCTCGTCTGACCAGAAGCCTCGGACCATATAAACTGCAATTCAACTCTAAAAGGACCAACTTATATTTTAAATGAACGAAATGTTGCCATAACAGTCTCATATTTTAATCAGTTGTGTGCATATGCATAGTAATTTTGAACGAAGTAAATTAATCAATTATTTATAAAATATTTTCCTCTTTTTAGGATCCTATGGTTAAGAGTGACAATTGTCAGAAATTATTACTCTCTAGCATTTACGAAATCAATGTCATATGCCATGCAATGCGTGGGCCCTGCGCCGGCGCGTCGAAATATAACTGTAATGCCGTACTGCACGCGGTTAGAAGTTAACTGTTAGAATGAGAAATGAAATCTGATAAACATAAAATGATAAAATAAAATTAGCCCATTGGCTGTGTGTCAATTTCAATTTCTGTTATTTCAGTTTATCTTCTGACCTTTCTTTAAAAATGGCAATGTCTCATAGAAATTCCCTTTGATACCCGCAGTTGTCTTTCCCCAATTCCCAATCCCCAACTCCCTGCCGGAAGTGACTCCACTTCATATAAACTTGATAGCAAATTGGACGGAAAACTTCTGGCAAGGAAACTAAGGCAGACCCGTCCGCTTTAATTTAAGTTCAGCCAGGACCAGCCTGAAGGTGGGCTGCCTGCTGCTGGAGGGCTGCGCTGATTATTAACTCCGTTACCGTCGTGACTGCAGACGCAGTAGGTCGCCTTGCGCTCGTGCCCTTCACTACGTAACGATTTAGTCGTGGGAGTCTGCTTGTAGGAACGAGAAGATCTTCCGCTTCTACGTAACAAGATGTCGAAACGAGAGAACTGAGAAGTCTTTCCTTTCGGGTTGATGACCACCTTTCTGATTTAAAGGAAAAATGACCGACTGTGTTTTTATGATATTTTACTTAATCTTGTCTGGTAACGTTATTGAAATTTAATGTGCGTGCCTACCCGGGCATCAAAGCAGCGCGAGTCATGTCTCAATATTCAGTGTTCAGACCACACATCCTTTCCAATTGACAAAAACAAAAAATACGTTACACAGAGTCGTCTACCGCATATAACTTGGGCATTTCGTAGGCTTTAAGTTTATCCTTTCCATGTAAAGATGAACATTTTTGAGCCTGGATATTATTGAGCCACTAGCAAACAGTCCTTGTTTGCCCCTACCGTTGCTTTTCTGACGCTACCTCGCTTATGTAACGACACAGACGACCTGTATTCAAACTGAAGTTTTATGAAGAAACTCAGACCAAATTGGAAAATGGGCCCATTTGAGTGACTTCAATGAGCATGTATCTGAAGAAATCGAAATGGTTTTAATTAGATATGAATCTAATGGGACAATCTCACCAGTGCAGCTGCTATATTCTCTGGGCGGTCGTATTACCCATTGATAAGATTTTCCATAATTATCTGACCTAAAATCTTTGTTAAGTGACATGAAACATATTGACGTAATAAACTGTGATTCATCAGTTTCGAAACTGTACGCACCGAGGTATTGAAAAACTTCATGTTCCAGATCTGAACGCATTTGAAAATATAATTGCTTGCGTTAGAAAAATAGTCGTTTCTACCACTTTCTTGCTTCGATAGAGATTAGTCAACACGTTCAACGGCACGCGATGCACATATACGTCATGAGGCATTTTGCTACTTTCAGCTCGACTACTATTTAGCTATGTTCAATTGCTACTATTAACTATTTTTATGAGTATATGCGTTTTTGTTCCGTATGGACAGGCTTCAATTTTAAAGAACCATCACGATCAAAATTACAATTTAAATACTCGTGAGTTCATAAAAACAACTATCATGGCAAGGAACCACGAAACTAACTCCCATGGTGGCAGGGAATGTGGTAAATAAGAAAAAAGTCTGATTTTTCAAGCTCCTATTTGATGTTTACTTCAATTTGCCTGAGCGCAACGGGGCCCCCAAAATAAACAGCGATTCCATTGCATGCACAGCGAGCGCTTTGCACCGAGAAAAAAGAAGAAGAATGCAGACCAAAACAGAAACGTTGGCAAGGAAATGACGCCATGACCGGGGCCCAAAAAGCGAGCAGCAGAAGACGATGAAAAAATGAACCCTCCAATTTTAAGCTGATGCTCCGCTTTAGCTTCACACGACCTGTGCTGTTAATAACATTGTGTAAAGAAATATTACTTCAATCTTGATCCTGGGTTAAAATAATAATTTTCTACTGCTTTCGCAGTACATGAAACAAAAAAGAAACATGGTGCCAGAACTTTGCATTCTCGGTGAGGTCATGGACTTTTTAAACTTGCCCATCTTCAGCGTAATACCAGTAATGAATATAACACAAGTACACTCCAAAAGAAAAATTTCATACGAATATGGACATTTTCTGTTGGTTTTCGGTAAAAGCAGTTAGGAAATCACACTTAATTGACAAAAATAAAAAATACGTTACACAGAGTAATCTACCGCATATAACTTGTGCATTTCGCAGGCTTTAAGTTTATTTCAAGTCCACGTCTTCAGCAGACTTAGGTACTTGAACCACTCGAGACAGGCTTACCACCTGCTCCAGGCGAGCCCGAAGTCCCTGAAGGGCAATCCTCTTCAGTGCATCTGCGTGTCGGAGAGGGGATCTTTGAGTGACTGCTGACTGCCAAGGGCAAATCACAGAGCGTCAACCAATCCCGCTCTATAGCAGTAGTCCAGTGTTGCTTGGTTGGTTCTACCGTCCGTCCTTCCTAAATTAATAACGAGACTGTCAGCTACGGCAATCTGTATCAGTGATACTGAAAATAATATTGTTTCATGTTAGAGTTGCCGTGAAAAGAGGATATCTTAATTTAATATTTCTCCCGTCATTTCTGGCGGGGCGCGTCCGCTAGTACAATAAGAGACGTCCAAAGATACCTGACGGGCCATCGAGTATGTAAGAGTAATAAAACCAAAACGAATATACAATTACAGAAAGTTGGTAAGCAGAAATGGACACTGATTATATTATCAGATCGACGGTTTCTTCATTCGCGGCCATTTTAGTGCAACTATTCATCAGTGAGGCAACATGCGCATATGTATACACGAATGAACGTCGCAACTCAAAGACTTCACTCCATTCAAGCCTCCTGACGTACGCTTCGTAGCGTCCCAGGGCGGCAGCATGCACGTCCCTCATTTTAGGTCCCATATTCCGTGAGCTCGAAGTATCACCACAGAACAATTTATAACCCATGAATGTATATGGTTCCTTTCTCAATAAATTTTGCTCATTTAAGAGATAAATCCTTAGAATGTCATTAACATCAGAAGTTAAATTTTAAGGAAAAGTACGGCTCAGTCACTAAAATAAATCGTAAATAAAATGTGAAGGAAAAATGCGGTCTTGCATAAAATTTTAAGGAAAAATAGGGCCCAGTCACTTAAATAAGTACGATTCCGTGAATGGTATGGATACAAGTCTGGAGGTACCGAAAATCTAAATTAAATTCTGAATTAGTTTTTAGTCCCTTATACATTCAGCATATAAATTATTTCAGCAGAAAATATCGAAGCCCCCTAAAACCAATAAAATACCTATTGCCATTACCTTTTATTGTCAATGTTCTTATTCAGCATTATTACGATCATGTGAGCATACAAAATGTACGCTATGCATTAATGAGTCAAAGAACATTGTACAGAATGTATACCGCACGCACACTCGGCAGACCCAGCGTTCACTACACCCTACGCACGAACGCTTCGTCATTTGGTAAAATAAGGATCTTGTATGAGAAGAGATTTGTTCATTGCAACCAAGTTGATTTGCTTCGCAAAAATAAGCCGCATTTTTACAGGCATGGTTATGGATGAAAATACTTACCATTAGCGGAACAAAAAAACAAGTTCAAAATGAGAAACCCTAAAACAATCTTCATTATTCTGTTTCCAGAACGAGCAGAAGCTCTCAACCAAGTCTGTCAGCGAACTTTTAAAAACTAATTTAATAAAACTAATTACTGGCAAAGTTGCACACTAAATTAGGTCGAACATTAAGCCAAAGTTTTTCCAGCGAGGTTATGCAAAATTTAAACCGTTGAATAAGTTATTCGACGAAAGTTTCTAAGTCGAACACAACAAAGAACGTTTTCAATTTTTAGTTGGCAACAAAACTTGGAATTTCTCAACTCACAAAAACTAAGATCCAACTATATAATTTTTCATGCAAACTATCTCGCATACAGCCCGTTTTTTCCCCCGTTCCAAGAACTCGGACGTCACACATTTTTTACGAAACTTTTGTTGCTTGCTTCCAGTATTCATGCGTACAGGGAGCAAGGGCTATTCGAGGTCGTTTTTAGTATGTCAAATAAACAATACTATTTAAGCAAAAAATGTACACTTTCAATCAAATTTGTTAAAGTATCCCGGATGATACTTCGTTATCAAATTATTGTATGAATATTTGGCTTCAATGACTGCATCTACGCGAGCCCGTCGCCGTTGACAAGCTGAAATTAAGGGGTCCTTTCAAAAGTACTCCACACCTAATGGCCCATAGGATTCAAATCTGGCAAGCTTGGGGCCACAAATCGGGAGTCACATGATCGTAAAAATTCTCTGATGACCAATTTTGGGTTACTGAGGCTTTGAGAGAAAGTGTGGAGTCTTGCTGAAATACGTACGGGCTTTCATTGGATACTTGATCTATCCAAGACTTAACGGTTTGTATAACATAATGTATCCAGCAGCATTAACCCTAAGACCCCGCGAAAAAACGTAAGGTGATATGACATGATCTTCGCTACTTACAACTCCTGAGACAATCACTGTAACCGGGAATTTTGTGTGCATCACCCTGGTTTCATTTCTTGGGTTAACATCCTAATTTGAAGGGGCTATCTGAAAGGAAAAATACTATGATTGATTCGAGTGTTAAATGAACTGAAAACGACACGTCCTCAAATAGCTTCTGCACCATGCATGGTAATAAGATACACAAGCTACTTTCTAGAAGTGTTTGGTGAAAGATATGCTGCGTTAAAAATATGCACACCACGAAATCTACATACTTTAATTATTTCCTCGATATTTCACAGCTGAAGAACGCTGCAGAGCGAGTGTATCCTACTCCTTTACAAACATCTCACATCAGGTGCTACAAAACGTTTGCACAACTTTTAGCAGAAGGAAGACATTTAACAAAACATACGACGCAAATCAAATTTATTATATCTGAGATGTTTTCCAACATATGACAAATTTGAATATCCTTATTTTATTAAATCCTACACGGATATGCAAAACATTTCAATTCTTGAACTCTCGTTCCTCTTTCCCAGGCCTTATTTTGCTGCTCAAGATTATCCAAAGACAAAAAAATTGATTATCGGTGTGGGACATGCCAGGAGAACATGGAGGATGAGGTATCGGGGCCCAATATGCGGCCAATAACAATTTACTGCGTGGGACCAGGAGTGTGCGGGGGCGCGTTGTCTGAGGCAAGCGATGCTTTTTACGAGACAACAGCGCAGGAAATTTTCGATTCATTTCCTCACAAACGCAGGGTCTCACAGGCTCTTAGCAATTCAAAAGATCAAGCAGAGAGGCGCAAAAATGAGAGGCGGAAGATATGGTTGCTTGGACCAGGAGGAGACGAGCAAGAAAACTATACGTACTTTAAACTCATACAATAATACAAGGAAAAGGCTTGAAAAGATGAATAGACCTTTTCCGGGCAAGGCAAGTAGACTTATTTTTACCTAAATTGAATTTTTCAACTTAATACGTGTAAACTCATCAAATCTTCATTTTAAACCAAAAACACATTGACACGCGTGTACTCGTCCTTCCATGATCTATTCTTGAGTGCACTCATACATGAACACATCTCTAGCAAAAAAGTCGTATCAAAATTTATACGACGCGAGGATACGTTTCTCTCACGACGGCGGCACGATACTGACGAGGATGATGACTGTGGGAGCTAGGTGATGGAGGTGACAGAGATCGACGGATGAAGTTCCAAGAGTGTTGTAAGTTGTGCGACTCACCAGAGACTCGTTCACATCAGTGGCTACTCCCACAACGTTCAGGGACGCTAGTTTGGAAAAACTAAAAATGACTAAGAAGTCATGCACTCATAAACGGGTCTGTTGTTCATGATTTTGTATCTGGTATATTTCGGCAGTTAGGACTCGTTCCGACGAAGGGTATCGCTCTCACCGTTCACTCGCATTCTGAAGGTTCAGGGAGTTGAAATTTGAAGAGCTTCATTTTTCCATGGCCACATATTGTGGTTCGAGATCCAAGCGTGAGCATGTAAAAATAACTTAAAATTTGCCTTTTCTCCAGCTGATGTTCTTTCTGCGTTAGTGTTTATATTTACGTTCTACATCCATCTTGATATTCATTTTCGGCAATCACTTTTACGTGAACGTAACTTAAAACTATCGACTCTCACGCACAATCACGCAAGTCCGTCTTCTTTGAACCGTTGCTTAGGTAAGCTAGACGTCAAGGATCCTGCTGATCACAGCACAACTTCTGCGTCACTCAACGCTGGAACGGCAGCTACAATCCAGCAGAGACGAAAACGAGCTTCCTGCAGCGAACTTTATTCCCCTTGAACTGCAATGTTTATCCTGCCCACCGGAGGGAAGTTGGTGATCTAGGTAGCTTTTGGTTCCATGCAATTGTTGGTAAGTTTGGACTACAGCGGTGTGCCACTCGCCGACTTTCCTCGGCACCGCGCGCTGCCCATTCTTGATGCCTCACTCGGTCGGGATGAAAAATTCTGCTTAGAATCGACTCGTGCGAGAGCAAACTGTGCAGAACGAGCTGCGGGAAAGATGAACGTCGAAAACGCATGGAAGTTTGACACTTAAAAGATGGCATTCAGGCTTAAAATATCATGTATCGTAGGTTGATGGGGAAAAATGAGCGGGGATTGGTCTAGAAACTTGTTTCATTCTTGTGTTGGATTAACGCATTTCACAAGAATGCGGTAATTAACAAGAACATTTTTGTTAGGAGTTTGAAATAGCTTTTAATGACCTAAACTTGCTTTAACAATGCAATTGAGTATCACGAGTGCGTTCAAAGTTCTGTAATGCACATAAAGACGAGCATAACGAATACAACATCGAAAATTTCACATCGAGATAGAAAGAACTCAATAAATTAATAAATGCGTTTACCTCACCGATACTTTGTTGAGCGT
>VOMN01131988.1:0-12321 GCA_014899125.1 Orchestia grillus | reverse complement strand
AAGATATGAATACAATTTTTTGTATGCAATTTTTTCAAATATCTTACTGAGCGTCGGTAGAACAGAGATCAATGTTCGGGTGTCTAGAGTTCAGAAAATTGAGGCAAAAGATGCATATGATTAGAACAAAAAAAGTAAAAAAGCATCATCGATATAACGTTGGCCCAAAACAGGACGGAATTTAACCATTGCATCTCATAACTGCACATGAATAAATTGGCGAACGTGGGGCCCAGGGGCAGCTCATACAACACCGTCAATTTGTTTGTACAATACACCGTTAAAGAGAGAGAAGAATTGAGAACCGAATGTTCAAGTAATTTAAAATATGCTGGCCTTAAACCAATAACAGTAGATGTAGGTTCAGCAAACAATTTCTTAAGACAAATTTCAATAATTTCCCGTAGAGGAATGTTAGTGAATAAATTTTCTATATCGAATGAGGCCATAAAATACTGATCCACATTTGGAAGAAAAGTACTACTTTCAACAAACTGAAAAGAGTTGAACACTGTGTACTGATTAGTTGTAAAAGGGCTCGAAACAAGAACTAACAATTTTGACAACTGATAAATCGCGGTATTGTAAGCGACAAAAATTGGGACGGAATTGGAAAGCGGTTCAAAAATTAGGGTTGCAAATTTTTGGCGAACCGTAATGTATGTCAGGGCCTGAACCCAAAACATAGAGCTTTTCATACGTTTTGAGTTAAAAGACCAAGATGAAATAATTTACATATGAAATAATTTAGCTAGTCTCCGATTTTTAGAGAGTATTATTCAACTGGGTCAACGATAAAAAGGAATTGGAATTTATCTGAAACCATAGCAATCATTTCATCTAAA
Organism: Orchestia grillus; assembly: GCA_014899125.1. Classification (NCBI taxonomy): domain Eukaryota; kingdom Metazoa; phylum Arthropoda; class Malacostraca; order Amphipoda; family Talitridae; genus Orchestia; species Orchestia grillus. The sequence continues at coordinate 11,476 of VOMN01131988.1, read as the reverse complement.
TTGGTCTTTCTGTCCAAGAGAACCACGCTTTTACTTATTTCAGGTTTGCACACATTCAAGTTTTGTTCAAAGATAAGGTTTTCAACTCAGATCTTACTTTCTAAAAATAACTGAAAGAATTTTTGAGGCTTTAAACCATAGAACCCTACATCTGAATACTTGAAGGCTAAAACCTGTAATCTGCTGTCTAATTCCTCTAAGTTAGTTTGCGGGATCATGGAACCACTTTTGATACGTAGAAAATCTTTTCAAATGATAAAAAGTAACCATAAAAATTCAAATTAAATATGGGTAAGTAAAAATCTAACTCGAAGACAAGAAGAATTTTCAATCGGGGTGAGAGTGAAACAGAGGGAAGTTGAAATTCCCTCTCTCTGGATTACGTGGCCCGACAGAATGGCCTCAAAGATTTTTGATTCCCTTACGTAATGTACATAATAAGGAATGCACAATTTTATTATCTTACCATCTCTTAAAAGCAATTGAAGGAGTGACTTATGAGCCTAGGTTGACCGGAAAGCTTAGATCGTTTTCATTCCCGAAAAAATGGAATGTGTCTTGGAAACGTTTAAGTTTATACAAGGTTTCTGATAGTTATAATTGATATGTTGTCAATTTTGTCGAGCGTGTATATGACATTCTTATGCACAGTCCCATGCTTTTGCGTAAAGATCATTGCATGAACTGTGCGAGAAATGTTATTTCATCATCAGACAGGAGTCAAATTTTGTTTCAGTGTATTGAGAGTGGAACGAGAAAAAATTAGGTTACGTAGTTATACTGTCATACTATAGTATACGCTCCGCGGAAAAAAGGCAGGACAAATGATGTTAATTCCTTAAGATGCCCTCTTATCTAAGGGAAATCTAACATTAAACATTGTTATTTGCTGTATCGCTGATACGGACTGCCTCCTCTGACAGTCTCTCTGATCAGTTAGAAGTACGGACCCGGGAATTTTCCCCTATCTAAATCTTTAAGAGTCAGACGGATGGACCAAGCAAGCAACACTGGCCTATTATTATATAGGTGTATTCATTGTATTGTATAATGTTGTTCAATGTAAAAGTGGATTGTACAGAATAACTGTATTTGTTGCGTAATCCGGCAGTTCAAGTTTAGAATGTGTAGTGAACGCAGCGTTTACGTTAAACTCACGTCCTTGGCTTCAGTCTCCGCAACAAACATTGTAATATTTGATGTATGGTGTTATATACTATAATAATGAGATCTTAATTTCGATGTCTGTCGAATTAGGATTTGGATATCACTCCAAGATAGACCGGTCGCCCCGTTCTTGCTGCAATTTTCTACTCTACTGTCTGCTGTTCATTACATTAAAATCGGCCGAGACTTTCCGGACAACCTGACATTCTGGTGTTAATTCGGAACTTGCCCTATCGAGTCGCCAAATTAGACCGTGAACAGCTCTTATGTACGTACCACTCTGTTGACTTATTGCATTGGATAAAACGAAAGTAATGTGTTTGGTGTTTCTTCTTTAATTTTTCTTCTTGAATGTACACCATGGCCCAGTAGTTCACAGAATTTCACGAAAAAGCAGAAATACAGAAGCGAGAAGCTATGAAAGTTCTTTATCTGCGCACCGTGTAAAAATGCGCGCTCTTTCAAGTGGCATGAATATTTCGTTCTCAGCTCTAGCGCTGTGCACGCGCAGTATGTCGGTGTAAGGTATCCCATTGTGCGCCTACAAAAGACGATCTTTTGACAATCTGTTTTTACGTCCTCCATTCCCCAGACTTTCGTTGAAAACAACATTGTTTTCAGTGCAGTTCGGAGAGACGCTTTGTTGCATTGTTGTCTGGCCAGAAGAGCCCCCAAAACGTGGCACCAGGCAAGGCTTCGGGGAAAATCAAACAGATTTTCGCTCCAGTGAATGTCAGTGTACAGCTCACGCTCTCGGGGATAAATTCAGTCCAGTAATTGACCAGTCTGAAAGGCTAAGCGCATCAGCTCACCGATACCGGGAGGTATTTTCGGAGAGGAGGTTCCGAAGAAAATTGAAGAGTTGTCCCAAGACCCTCATCACTCGCTGATTTTATTTGACTTTCTTCTGTATTCTGGATACGCCTCTAAGGTGAATAAGTTTGTGGCTCTTATTATCAGTGGGACTGTTTTTGCGTGTATTCTGGTCAACGACTCTTCCGCTGAACTTTTATTGCGTGTTTTAGGTACGGAGAATTGACAGAGTATATCTTTCCAGGAATTCACATGGGATGAGTAGTATGAATAAATAATACTAGGCTACTCGGAACCCGTTGAGCCACTATTTTAAAGTCTCGTTTGAGTTTTTAATGATTCTTTTTCACTTCGTAACAAAGATCCTAAGCCAAATAAAATAATTAATTCAATTCGGTGTAAATGAACCGTAAAGAAAATTCGATGGAAAAATCCTTATTTAATTCTGGAAAGATGAGTTTTAAAATTCTGTCCTATGTTATTACTAAAGAATCTACACCGTTATAAGCAAGCACGCAGGATGACATAAATTTTTGTAATACACAGGGTGTTAAAAAACGCCAATCGAACTTGTTATATTTAACTAGCCTAGTCATGACCCGTTAGGTCAAATAAAATTTATCAAAATCAAACCGTATCCGGAAATATANTGACCAGAGTTTTAGTATTATACTAGACAGATAGATAGATCGATGGATAGATTGTACTTACGTTGATGAAAGTTATGTTGAAGTGTGAGATTGTATCTATGATATCTAAAATACGAACGATAAGTTTGGGTGCCTCTTTTTTCAAAGACTCTGTAGATAAAGAGATAATTTGGTACTGTTTGGTTTGCCATTTTGAATGATTGTTTTTGTCCAAATTTGGTGATAATTTTGGTCATATTTACACGCAGTTTAACTCCTTCAGGTCAACCGGAGAGCAGCCCCTGCACAAGCGTTGACACATCACCGTAGAGGTAAGGGTTGAAGCACAAAAGGCATTTCGGACTACGCAGGCACGACTGAACCCAGTCTTTCCATACGGCCTACGTGTCAATAGTACTGCTGAAGAAAATTATGCCGGTCATAAGGAATACGATCGTAAAACTCTGCTGCACTGCCGACGTGGGCTCTGACGTTAAGCTGTGGCTGTAAGCCAGAGAAGTTTCACTTTCTCTGAGGCCCACACTCGGGGTGCATTTAGCCTTCCGTAGCGCGCCAAATATTCCGAGTTGCTGCAAACTTGGAAGAACTTATTGTTTCCTAGATCCTCCATATCATCTATCATGCATGCGCACATTTCTCGTGTGTGTATTGCTCCTAGGAGCCAATTATTTATACACATGGTCGGATAAAGTGGGCCAGCAGATCTGAACGTGGTCCATTTATGTCAAAGTCTTACAGCGGCAGCTACTGTTATTTTTACTCGACTGGAATTCCATATGAGACCACCAACTCGAGGCTTTTGCCCTTTCTTTCTCTTGGTACGAATACCATTACAAGGTACGGCGCTGGGTGCAGTCGGCGAATATATCCTGGCCACGGGAACCGCTATTGTGGACTGGTGGTTGTACTTCTTTAGCGCGGACTTGCTGGGAGGGAAACGTGTCTTTTTTGGCCACCTGCGCTCGTCTAAGTTTGTCCGTGGTCCCGCTGACGACCCCGAAATGTGCAAACTTTTCGTATTTGGGGATCTTGTGAGCAGTTTCGTGGGTTGACGGCGGCAAATTTATTTATTTCAGGGCTCTACGTGTCGATAGATGTCTGAATTATGTAAAAACCTAATTATGGAAGGAGAGTATTTTACTAACAGCACCCTTTGCATTCACGGGCACGTTTCTCGTAAGATTGATGCGTGCTACGGCATCTCGACCACGATTGAGGTACAGGGTAAGTTCAAATAATACTTAGAATGGAGTTCTTTTCTTCGCTGGCTTGATCTGCCAGTCACGCTCGGGCATGCAAACTTTATAAGGCCAACCTACTTCTTAATATCGCGTGAACGGTCGTTTATGTTTTGCACAAGTTAAACAATTTATTACCGCATGTGTTACATCATTTACGAATATTACTGACATGGATTTCTTGTACTATGTTAAAATGGACAGTTTTTTAAATAGGTACTTATTGGCCCAAATGAGTCTCACGAATGCTATGGCATCTTACAGGACCATATGCTAAGCGTACATGTACATGTAAGAAAATTAACGCGCTTGTGCATAACGCACGAAAGACTGTTCAGTTAAACAAGTAACGCCTTCAGTATCTTGATAAGGAAAGGGATTCAAGAAACATTTTGAACCCATGGAGTGTACATGTCTCATGAACCGCAGTCGGCAATGAGGTCCACGTTTTAATGCCGTTGTATTTGAAACTAAATTGCGATCAGGTTCTGGAATAGTGGAGAACTCTGAACTTAACTGGGTTCCTGGTCAAATATTCATGATGGCCAGTTTAAGCAGAAACTAATTCTTTTCGGTCTGAATCGACTTCTTTACTCAAAGTTTTATACATGGATGTGCAGAGAGGAGATAGGAAAAGGTCAGAAAGCCTCAGAATTTACAAGCGTTAGTATGAGTCCTTTGGATGTGTATTATATTCCAAGTTACTTAGCGTCCTAATAGCTTTTATATGTAGAGCAACAAGTATGTTTGTTTTGTTTTTGTTAGTTCCATGTAATGCTTATAGGCCATATTGTAGATATAAATGAATTAATGATCTATACATAATTTTTAAACACTTCTGCAGGTAATATGTTTCTGGTTTTGTTGACAATCCTAATAGACTTCGATACTTCAACGCCAATATATGATAAAGGTCAGGTTTGTATCGATGAATATTTCATAAAATGTTGATGAATCAGTTTCTTCAATCTGGCATCACCGATTTTCATGCACGGGAGACTACGTTCTGTTTATAGGAAAATAGCATGCACTTAATGTCGTCGACATTGATGAATATTTTATTGGAGTTAAGCTATATTTAACCCTTTGTAACTCTTCATGTATCTTTTATGGTATTTTAACACTTGTTATATGGTCGTCATTAGAAAGAACTGCAGAAGGAGTGTCATTAATAGCGAAAAGTATGAATTGGAAGAATGAGGTGGATTTAACAATACCATTGATAAATATAAAAAAAAACAGTAGAGGTCCCAAAACCGACCCATGGGTGATTCTATGACTAATACCCAGGTGTTCTGATTTTAGGCACTCATATGCATATTCCCCTTCAATTTGAACGATGCAATAAAAACTTAAAACTAAACTAGAATATTTCTAATGTTCTCCAAAAATTGGTGGCTACTGTCCCCATTGAGCCAAGTACCTAGACCTAGACCAAAACATCTTGTTGGGAGAATCCTAGGAAACCTTTTATACCGCCTGCTAAGCGTATTGATTGCTGAAATAACAGACAACGCTGCAATAATTTCTGTGACGATCGAGTGTCATCGTGGACATTGAAATATTCATTTTGTTCAACGTGAATCCGGGGTGACCTAGAGAAACGAGAAGATTTTATAAAATTAAAAAAATGAAAGAATGCTAAAAATTTCACCAGGAACTGAAAATACGTTCGACGACAGAAGAAGTTTTATCAAGCATCAATTTTTTAAAATGGCTTCAGTTAAGTGTTACCCATTTCGCCATATTCATCCAGTTAGGAATTCCGAGGCATTTAACACTGAATGACCGCCGCAGCCTCCACACGTTTTAATGTGCGACTACTTTTCAAGGGGGCATCTGAAGAGCGTCGTGCGCCAGTCCAGACCATCACACCTGCACCCGCTCGACCCCCAGTCAGAAGAAAGCATCCCGCAGAGAAGGCACCCAGTAAGCATTGTGCCGCGCTATGTTCAGGCTTCAGCAACTAAGCACTGATTACGCACCGTGACATGGACAGCACTTAACTGATGCAACTGTCACAAGTAATGCCCAATGAAATTTCCACTCTTGAATTCATTATTTCTTTTATTTTTTAATCATTATTCAAATTTTGCGGTTTCTCCACGTCCCCTTGTGTTCAGTTGATAAACGTCTGCTAGATCTTAATGTTATAGCGAGTTATATTTTCATAATTCAATTCTTTACTATTTCTCTCGGTGTTCGCTAAAGAAAAATTTACATCTTCACATGACAGGGCTGCGCTTCAGTCGATTAAATGATGCCAAATGCAATATATTGTTTAATGTTCCAACGGCAGTTAATAAACATTCTTCTGATAAATCATGTAGCGAGCGAGTTTAGTTAGCTATTATTAATAAATAATAAATGAAAACGAGCATTGCCTTTATGGACCACCATGGCAGTCAGAGCTATCGACCCGATCGTGCATTCCACTTCACCTCGGTCACCCGTCTTACCAAATTTACCTCTGAACTTCATATCCTGGCACTATTGTCAATTTTCTATAAATCTAATGTTGAAATAGTTGCTCCTCAAAGGACATAGAATGGACCATAGGCAACAGGGATACCTTATTTAGGTTTGTCTGTCTCAGCGTTTCTAAGCCGGGCTGCTGTGGAACACTCAGGTCCCTAAAAAGATCTCTAAGGGTTTCTCAAGAGCAAGAGAAATAAGGTAATAAACTCTTGAAATGTTATTTACTTTCATATGCGTGATACTACTAAACACAAATGATATGTCCTTAGTTATTTTAATATAGACACTATCATATCTTACCTACTGTGTTAGTAAACGCAAGGGTTGCGCCTGCGTAAAAAGACGAAAAGCGCTGCTCTATCGTATGCTGCGGGACTGGTATCCCCCTGAGGGACGCCCTTAGGTTATCTCAGCTCTAGCTAGGCCTTCGGGACTTCTACGTTTCGTGCCCACTTTGTTTCTTTCCAATTTCACGCCTTTTTCGTTGTTTATTCATTATCTTTTCTTCCCCTTTTTTCATAATTTGCTATTTCGATGCACAAGGAATCCTGTGTGGGAGCACACCGGTTAATGGATTCCATGTTTTCGAAACTTCATGCCAAATTGTCCGTGTGGTTAGGGAGCTTTAAATTAACCAATAATCTATTCTTTGAATTTACTTAACTAGTACCGTTGTGATATTTGAGGGAATTCAATTTTTTACCTATTGAACATGGGTAATAGTACGTTTTTAAAAACTTTAATTCGAATTACTATAATTGAACCATTGTTGATTTTCCGCCAATATGATTTTTAATTTCATAGTCTTCAACCAATTTACACAAGTTAAAACTGTCCCAAAATGAACAGCTGCGGATTTACTTTTCATAAACTACAAATATAATTTCCATAACTTCCTACTAACAATGCATTCCTTCACACTAACTTCCTGCTATTGAAATTAAAATTACGTGTAATTGTATCTTTCTATCCGTCCAAGTTTTTCACCGTATAAGTGTTTGATGCCGCCAGTGAAACACTGAAGTGTTGAGTGTGTTTTTAATCCTTACCATTTCGAGTTAACTTTTCTAATGATGACCATAGGTTTGAAAATACAGTCAGATTAAGGTTTGTTTATCCGAGCGTTGACATTGTCAACATATTGAATATATTGTTGACATCTTTCTATTCCTTGTTCGATTTTTGTCATCAATTTTCACCACAATAATTACTCAAAATTTTCGCTAACACATATCTAATATGAGCATTTCCAGAAGTTTTTATGAAGTCGTGTTATACAGAGGTGATGGGCGAATATAAATCATAACATCCATTTTTAACTTAGACCTTTTTTCGAGAGCAGCTCGATATTGTCATACCGTAGTAGATCGTCGAGGTCCAAGTATACTTCGGTCCAGGCAATGGATTCTGTATGGTGAATTATTACAGAGTGTTTACTATATTGGCCAGCACTACAGGCGTCCTGCATTTAGATGCCCACGCTTTTGGCCCTCTCTATTAATGTTATTCTGCAAGGTCCACTACGCCTTTTGTTAATGGCGTTCTATATTTCTTCTGTGGTAGCTCTTTTAGTCTATGTTCAATACTTTGGATCATGGATGATGGTTAGCTGAACCTTCGGGAAGAAATGATCGAATAAAGTTTTTTCGAACATGTGAAATGGGACTGATGAACTTGAAATTTAATTGGATGAATGAAACGAGACAAATCTAAATAAAAAAAAATGATTGGTAAGTCACGTACTGCATTTTCCAAATCACAGTCGTTAAGAATTTACGATCCGTGCGTTGCTGTTCATGTGAGAAAAGGGAAAGAAGAAACTTTTGCAGCGAAAACAAACTTCGTCTGCCTGCAAAGTGATGAGTTGTCATTCGTGCTACATGCTAGTTCGAGGCTCCCTAGCGTCACGGAATGTGGCCTAAAGAGAGCGAAGAGAAAGGACAATTTAGGATGGACTGAAGAGAATGTGAATTCTGCGCACAAGGTTTGCTGCCACACAGGATCCCCCGCTCATAGAAAGAGTATGTTAAAAATGCAAAGGAGGAAAAGGCAAGTAAAAGATAACGAATAAGGAGTGAAAATTGAAAGAAGCAAAGTGGGCACGGAAGATAGGAGTCCCGAAGACCTATCTATAAGAGTTAACTTAATTAACAGTGCCCTCCTAGAGACACCATGTCCCCATAGCATAGTGTAGACAAACCTTATTAACTTAACCCTATTGCCTGTTTTATGGCCCTGAGGGGAGAGTGACGAATATGGTAATTTTCTTCCATAAGACTACATTCTAAGGTACATGGACCCTAATCTGAGGCAACGTACGAGCGTATTTTGGAGCATCGCATTTACTCGCATTTAAGAATGGCAACAACGTAAAAATAGTTAAAAATCAAAATAAAATGCATACCACTATCATACTCTGTTATACAGACGAATCTAGAACAAACAGTAGGCCATTGATAACTGGTGTTTTGGAATCATCTTCCTATCTCGCACCGGAATCATAGAGAGCTCGGCCAAAATACAAACAATAAGAAGCCGACCAAAAAGAGACAAATGGACGTATAACTAATCAACACCACAGGTTCGATTTGTGCGGTAGGAGCAATGTGGGCCTATCAATATCTATCTCTTATGTGCTATATGTATAAATTTTCTTTTATTCTACAGTCGCCCTGACTTAGTATTTTTACGCTCTATGTATTGCATTTCATATTAAAAAATCTTCCATTTTACGTGGATCATATTGATATTTTATTCGATGCATTCAGCCCAACCGCTATCGGTTACTTTGCATTTGCTGATAATTCGATCGCGTCTCAGGTTCAGTTTAAATTTAATTCCAGTAATTCAAAGGAAACATGAACGATAGATCCCATTGTTGAGAATACTGCATTCATGCAAGAGAACCACTTCACCATGTGATGGACAGAGCCGATAGCTCGTAGCAACGGCCGGCACTTTCTCATTTTCTCACACTTTCCAGAAAGGGAGACTTCAGCAGCGACGTAAGAAAGCTCTCGCCCATTTCCAGGCGTCTTCTGTACAGTAGTGCATCCACGAGCGCAGCCTGCTGGTGCGAGTAATGTCTTGAGGACATGCGGAACCCATGAGAGGGATTATAGCAAGCGTTCCTTCCTGAGAGATATGTACGAATATGGTAGTGTAGGGTGAGGGATATGTACGAATATGGTAGTGTAGGGTGAGGGATATGCACGAATATAGTAGTGTAGGGTGAGGGATATGTACGAATATAGTAGTGTAGGGTGAGGGATATGTACATGCATGGTAGTGCAGGTTGACGGATATGTACAAATACGGTAATGTAGGGCGAGGGATATTTACCAACATGGTTGTATAGGTTGAGTGATATGTACAAAAATGGAGGTATAGGGTGAGAGATAAAGGCATATATCGTAGGGTAGGATGGCATATCGTAGGGTAGGAGGGCATATCGTTGGGTAGGATGGCATATCGTAGGGCAAAATAAAGACGTGTGGTAGTGAAGAGTGGAAGACTCTCACGGAAGTGTGGGCATAAACTCGCATCGTCGTGGAGGGTGAGAGATGAGGGCAGATACGGTAACGTTAGGGCATATCATGTCCCGTTTTTTCTGTTTTATGCGTTGCCACTGTGGCACACGCTGTTACATCCACTGTGACATAAGGTGTTACACCTACTAGGGTCTTCACTATGACACCCACTGTGACATCCACCGCGACATCCATAGTGGCACCCACTTGGACATCCACTGTGGCCACTATGACATCCACTATAGCTTCCACTGTGACATCCACAGCGACATCCTCTGTGACATTCCCTATAACTTTTACTGCAACATCTACTGTGACATTCACTGAGACCCACACTACCCCACCGCCGCCCCTGCAGCCCGCGTGCTGACCCGTCCACCGGAGACCACCTTGCGCGTGGAGCAGCCGGCCCTGGCAAGCCTTGACGTCATGCCCGGGCATCGCCACATCCTGAGTTCCTTTCTTATTACCACGCTTCTTATAAATGAAAAAAAATCTCTGTGGGATTAGGACTTCCTATAGGCGAAGGCATTCAGTGTAATGAGGACTTTTCATAAGTGAAGGCATTCGGTGGGACGAGGTCTTTTTATAACATAAGGCATTCAGTGTCACCACGACTTCTTAAAACTGAAACATTCAGGGGCACCAGAATTCATAAGTGAAGCATTCAGTGGTACCTGGACTTTTTATAAAAGAAGCATTCAGTGGTACCAGTGTGACGATGAAGAAGGAAATGCGAAATTATGAATTATTATGTTTCGGAAAAATGGGAATTTTGGACCAATACATAATTCGAAAATATATAGTTGGGAATGCAATTTTCGGGAAGAAAGAGACGAAATACATAATGAATACATTTTCGTAAAACTATGTAGTCAAAGGAGCTCGACAAAATGTTAGACACAGTGAGTGTAGACGCGAGCGCCCACTGTCTCAAATTCTAATGGCCCATGGGAAGGTGGTTGAGTGCGGGTCTGGATGGTCGAGTGCTTGAAAGAAATTAATGGCCTTCGATCGAAGGGAAACCACAAGATCAGCAACAATTGTGCAAGCGAAAATCGAGCATCACTTTCCTTAGAAAATTTGTAATGTCTCAGAAAGTTACGAAATGAGATCAGCCAATATCAGGGCGTCCAGAAAAAGATTTCCGCGCGTTAGACGTCCCTCACTTGATGATTGGATCTTGAGAGTAGTAAGGCGTGGTCTATTCGAAGAGAAGTGTTGTACCTACAAAGAAGGTTGGGATAGATCAGTGTGATGAAATTAGAAATATAAATTTTTTGGGGGTAAATTGGGTCAGAAAATTTTTTCTGGCGGCCAGAAAATTGGAAGCGCGCATAAGTTAAATATTTAAGGAGCAAACTTCAGAAACAACGTAAGAACTTTGCGGGTGTCGTTGACCACACTCAGAGGAGTCTGTGTTTTTCGAAGGAAATTGCTTTATAGAAAGGCCCTCGGGAGTGGTCGAGGGCTTAACCGCAGGAATTTCTCATTGATCAGACAGCTATGGAAAGGATGATTACCAGGGATAACGGGTCACTAGGGATAACGATTGGCATAGAGGGTTCCGCTGGAGGCGTGACTCGGAAGTAGATTTTAG
>VOMN01131969.1:0-13826 GCA_014899125.1 Orchestia grillus | reverse complement strand
CGCATCTGCCCCCAGGCTTATGTACACCTGCCTTTTGAGTTGACTTGGGAATCATGCGCATGTACTCCCAACTGAAGCTGTGGCGCTATTACTGCCAGATTTATTAATATTTGTACTTATGATGACTCGTGAATTTTTCAAGTTTTGCCTGCTGACTCATTACTCGCTAACGATCCGAATAGGATGCGATCTACCGAACGAATTTTTGCTTAAAATTAACTAAGGACTTCTCCATTCTAAAATTCTTTTGAGTGGTAGTGGTGCGGCGCTGCGAGATGACGCGGTACCATAACTCGCACATTGCAGTCGGTGAATGCACTGAACTGAGTGCGGGCAGTATGTGGACGTGTGTGTTGTACCAGACTCTTGTGTGACAATTTTAGGATTCAGGCAAGTGCGTGCGTGTGTGTGCGAGGTGTCACGTTCGAGTTTTTTGTTTTTTGCTTTAGAGTCGTTATTTGGGTCTTTGATGGAATATGTTTCTCGTGTGAAGTTTCTTGATTTACATAGTAATTCATGTGTAGGCACGATCTATGCGTAGACTTTAGTATGCTCTCTCTAAAAACCGCTTTATATGTATACAGGGCCTCGATAAAAATGTTACCTCACTTGGATTGAGCGTAAAGTATTTATTACTCATCGTGCAATTAAATATCGTACTAAACATCGTAAAACTAGATAAAACAACAAATGTGCTAATTTTCTCCGTTATAAACGTTGGAAACAAATTGTACGATAATTAAGAAACGCTTTACGAACGATAGACGTTTTGTAACACTTTTTGCGACCCCTGTGTATAGATGTCAGAAAACCGTGATTCACGTTCCGATCCTGCCGTCTCTGCCAGGTTCCGGAGCCACAACGCCACCTCCATCACAGTGTGGTGGTCCCCTCCTCAGCAAGAGGGAGACTCCCCGATCACCAACTACATCCTTGAGGTATTTTTACGTAGATTTAATTTTGGTTGAAATATCCGTTATGACACTAAGGCGAACATCCTAGGACGGACGTGTCGATGTTGACGCGGCTGCTTTTTTATGGGCAAAAGTGTTAATTCTCAATCCTGTGTTTATCAACGTGTCTCAATTATGCAGGACTTGGAACGTACGTGTTATAATGCAGTGGGTTCTCAATCATTTCTTACCCGTGCCAGTACACGTAGGGCCGAAAATTAAACTTGTGCCCATTACCTGGCGAAGCAAACATGCGTTATCAATTAGAGCGCTATTGATAGTCTCAGCTTTTTGACCGCGAATCTCCATGAAGGTAAAAATTTTCTGTCGACGAATATCTCCGTTATGAATTTAAAAAAATGAAGGATTTTGTTTTTACAAATTCGGTTAGCCTATTAATTTTTCTTCTAATCTAAACTTGCATATTAGAGTAATGAACACACATTTCATGAAAACTGGAAAGTTTACATTCATATACGTTAGTGCATTGGTTACTTTAGGTTAAAGCTAGATGATCGCGTGTACCGTCCTCGGATATGGCGCACGTCGCAGTTCAAATGTTAAATGATCGACTCTTCGGAGACTACTCCCTGATGGGGGGGATGGGGGGCGGAGGATAGGCAATAGGGTTAGGTTTATCTATCGTATCCTATGTATAAAGGGCTCTGTAAGATTACCTCAGCTGTAATTAGGCCAGAGAATCTTGTGTGGGAACACACGTGTGCATAGATTTCACGTTTCCTACAGTCCATGCTTAACGGTCCTTTTCTCTCTCTTTCGAGGTCGCCTTTGATGCAGCTAGGGAACCTCCAACTAATTAGCGAATAAATAAATCTTTGAAGACGATATTGAATGTGGACGTTATACTTTTGATCCTAGAACAATATCCTTGGTATCGCAGTTACGGTATTTACTAAAGCGCTCTGATAAGTGGATCTTAGATTTTTGGAGTGAAATAATAAAGTTCTTAATGACCGTGCTGGAGTTGTGCGGGTCTTTTCAACTGTGTTCCACGCCTGCTGTCATCCGCGAGCCTCTGCGTCGTCTAATTCTAAGCTTTTGATTGATTTCAAACAGCGTTTTTCATTTATATTTTTGTAAACGAAGTAAGATTGAGGTTTTTGTCAACCTTGGTGGACTATCAATTAATCTTATATTTTTATCATAGCGCTTGTTCATATGTAGAATTTATGTAATATTCTAGCTTTTTAATTTTCATATTTTTTATATATAGCTGCTGATGGCAGCTTACTTACCACGCTACTTATCGAGAAAATCGATCATCAAAGGTGAACTTCTGCTGTCTTTATTTCCCGTTTAAGAACCGTGGTCTTCATCTCTCCTCCATTCGGGCTTTGCTTCACGGCTTCCTCGAAACGAATCGTTAAAAAGGATTGCTCAATAACGAGCTACCTTCGAATCGTCCGTATTTTTCCATGTGAACTGATTCATCATGGATTATATCGCCGTAGTTTTACTTGTTCTGAGAGAGCGGCGATTGGTATAATTAATTCCCGTATTTTTTGTGTTTGCTGCTGATAAAGTAACTCGCTGAAAATGTGCCGATGCTTTTCATCTTCTAATTGAATTTATATTTCGTGTATCCGAATCATAGGATATGATTTTTCTAATGTTATTATATTACCGCGCTTCGCAGACTTCTTACATGCGCTCTTGATAATATTTAAATTCTTTTAAAACTTTCCGATCATTTTTATTGGTCATTTCTCTCTACGGACTATTTCTACAAAGGAATAGCCTTGAGTGGACTCGACGGAGGTACAGAGTGATTTTGTTTGATTTCTTAGATTCCAAGGTGTGCTCCTCGCTGATTGAGTCAATGCCCGTCACCCCACCAGAGGTTCTCCCTCTCCTCACGGCTGGATTCACAGCCTACTGAAAATTATGAAGAACGAGAGGTTTCTCTTGCTTCTGGAGCTTAATTATTGGAGTGATGAGGAAAATCCCTTCCTGTACCCCCATTCTGTCACGAAGGAACAACCAAACCAAGGGTAAAACACAGACACTTCTCTTTAAACGCTTCTATTTAATAGAAAAACACAGCATCTCGTGTATTTCAAACCTATTCCTACAGCTGTGGGGAGGAAAATACGAGCGATGGACGGAACTGGCAGAGCACATTCCGGCAGAGACGTACACGCTCAGCCAACTGGACCCGGACACGCAGTACAGGGCGGCTGTGCGGTGAGTGGGGGTCACGGGCACCGCTACGTGTCGCTGGTGCGGGGTGAGGCAGGAAGGGCGGACGTACGTAACGAGCCTTCGTAGTGTGGACGATTTTATGCGTTTCCTGCTACCGTGATGTCTTTCAAGAAGTATAATGACCCTCTCCGGAGGTCACGTCGTTGGAAACATACAAACAAATCCTAAAATCGCGGCATTTTTTCCTCAAAAGGTTATTGACAAATTTGAGTTCGTATTGGGACACTAGTTATCTAAATCTACTGTGGAAAACTTGATCTATCCAATATCAAAATGTCCGTCCATTATGCCCCATCCCGAAAAATAAGGCGAAATGGTTTTATGCGCATTGTCTTCTGCCAACGCCAGTGAGATACTGTGTAGCTCAGCAAAGGTTTGTTTTTGTTAGGGTCTTTCAAGACATTGCGTTCAATCCTTACTCTTTTATTGAAGTTCAAACCTATATACCTCTTCGACGAGCATATTTGTATGGGCGTTTCGCTGGACCACTGCCATCAACCTTCGCGTAGCTTTCGGGGTTACTGCGGTAGATCTATTGTTACTCTAGTAGATATCTGGGTTACTCCAGTAAATCTCTCAGCATTACTCCGGTAGATCTGTCAGCATTACTCAGGTTGATCTGTCAGCATCACTCCTGAAGATCTCTCGACATTACTCCAGTAGATCTCTCAGCATTGCTCCACTAGATCTCTCAGCATTGCTCCACTAGATCTCGCAGCTTTGCTCCACTAGATCTCGCAGCATTGCTCCACTAGATCTCTCAGTATTGCTCCATTATATCTCTCGGCATTACTCCAGTAGATCTTTCAACATTACTCTAGTGGAGCTCTCTCGCTGCAGGGACAACGTAGCTGTTTTTGGGATCGGCCCGCTTGTGGTCTCACACACCTTTGTTGCAGCAGCTGTGTCGCAGGCAACTATATTGCAGGCAGCTACAGCTATATTACAGGCAGCTGCGCCAAAAAGTAATGCTTTGGTATAACTCAAAACTAAGACGCAGTAGCGTACGTGGAGACTTGGCGCTCCTCTGAAGTGTTTAGGACCTTCCTACCCTTGAGACTTGGCGTTCTTTTGAAGTGTTTAGGACCTTCTTACCCTTGAAACTTGGCGTTCCTCTGAAGTGTTTAGGAGCTGCCAACCCTTGAGACTTGGCGTTCCCCAGTAGTATTTATGGCCGACGTGTCTTAGGATTATACGTTTGCCACGAGCATGTGTGAGTTTACCTGAAAAGGACATGAAAATGAGCAGAAGCTCCAGTTTTGGAAACAGTAAAAAATTGTCCTCGTCTTTGACTTGGTAGAAATAGTAATGTTCCCTCTGTCGCTGCACAAAAAAATTATTCATTTGTCCAACTCAGTATTTGAGATGAGTCTTGTCACTAGTGTTAACTTCACAGCAGCGTCGATGTCCGTTGAGACCAAATGCTCTAAATCTGCTGAGGCGAGAGCGTTAATTTGCTAGAGTGCTTAGGTTGATTCCTGAACCATGGCAACCTTTCATCAATCTCCATATCTTAAGAAGCATTAAAAATATCTTCCCTCGAAATTTTGTTTGTTAAAGTCGGTTATGAACTTGGGATTTTTTGAGTTGAAATGGTTAGAATAGGTTCGAAGTTATTTTCATTACTCTTCTATATGGTCTCAATTCCCGCGTAGTCTTATCTGATTTTAGCTTTGGGTCCTGTTCCAGCACGCGCCTTAAGCGATCTCATCGTTCCAGCTCAAACGCTGAAAGCGCTGACACCTCCAATTCCTCGTTATCGCGACTACTCGCACTATTATGCAGCTCCGAGAATGGAGGATGTGACACTCCCATGAATAATTTAATTGAAGCTAAATACCTCAGTTTCAGGTGTAGAGGTAATCACGCTATCGCACGGGAAACACGTGTTTATGGGTGTGTAACTCATCTTTCTGTGGACTGCGAGTTTTGTCTTCTTTTTGCGCTGATGCCTTTTCTTCGTTTTCTATTTCGTCGAAGTCGCTAATTTAACAATGCTCAACTCGACGAGGGTCTTTCGTCGCATCAACGAGCTCCGGGCGTTTCAAGTTCTGCCACTCTTTGGAAATATCTCAATCGATATTGCTGCCTATAATTCTATGAACGTTTCTACCTCAGTTTTGTTTCTGAATGGGCTTTTTGAGTCGAGGCACTACTGAATCGCAGCTCAATTACCGTCCGAGTGATTAATTCCGGCTCCTACTTTAATTTAGAACAAAATTTTTATACAATTACTGCAATTACAGTCTTAATCCTCGGCCAATTAAAGTCTATTTTATGCTAAGTGCTCTTGCACCCAAGTACTACTGAGCTGCATAATTATTGCGCGACGCCTTCATTCCTTTGAAACACATTTCGTTTAGCATTTAAGGAAATAAGTTTTTAGCCAGATTGGAGGAGGTTGAGAGTGTTCCTGTATCGGCAGCATTTGCGGTAGCGGCTGCCCCTGTCGTCCTTGATGACATTCTTTATTCTATTCTGTCTGTTGATTTTTAGAGCCCCCTCGAAAGTTTGCAATTATAGAATTCCGATAACTCGATGTTGAAAATACTCCTCTTTTGCCGATGAAATGTCTGGTAATCCCATTAATGCCTGTGAATGCACCCCTCGTCCCTTCTTTGTGACTTGTTTTGCACGCAACTTTGCGACAGTTGCGGAAAATGTTTTTAGACGCCTGAATGCAGTGATACCCAGTGGCACAGAAATGAAATGAAATGCTGGTAAAAATTGTTTTTATTGTCGTTATTTGCTTTCATTTAATGTGATGAAATTTTCTATTATTTTTATTAACCTGTAAAAAACCACTCGAGTTAATGGAATCTGATCTGGGTTTCTCAGCATGCTTGCCGTTATCAGCGCAATAAAAAAAGCGAAAAGTTTGTAAAATAAACGTTACGCTCATTTCATGACGGTACCGTTCTAGAACACATACCAAATGGCGCGACAATAGTTTTCACAGAATTTAATAACTTAAACGAATTTCAAATATTTTTCTCGTTTTACTTTCCGTAATTTTCATTATATATTTATTTAATTCAATTATGCGTACAGTATAATAAAGCGAGACTCCGGTACCAAATAATCACGCAATAATTCGTTCGCACAAAGTCATTATTTGGATATATATATGGAATTCATATTGATTTCACACCGTCTTTTTGAATCGAGCATGTCTGAATCTCTTCTCTGAAATCGTACATCAAACTAGTTTTGCGTTCAACTTTATTCGAGTCCATTTTACTTTTTGCTTCACTTGCAGTGCCATGAATCTGATCGGCACGTCCCCGGCGTCACCAGTCTCAGAAGCGCTGATCACGTCGCACTCGGAGAGTACTCGACTCGTCGCCGACATGGGCATCGACTCTGCCCTCATCGCCCGTGACAACGAAGACCATGTCCTCGGCATGGGGTTAGACAATGGAGATACGCTCATAGGAACCGACAGAGGAGGCGCTGCGCAGAACAGGGGCGCAGCTAACAGTGGGATCGCCAACCGAAGCGGCGAGGAAGGTGTCGAACACGTCAGGTCCGTTTTGGCGCATCCGCTCGTCACTCTGCAAGAGCCCTCAGCCCTGTCTCCATCCGCTGTCAGGATTCAGTGGAAGGCAAGTCTGGAACCTAATTCGTACTTCACAGTATATTTGAAATGTAGCCTTCTAATTTCATTGAAGCGTTTTTTGTCCAATGTTGGTTCTCATTCATGTTTGTTTTTAAGTGTTTGATTATATTTGTTTCATTTTGAAGGTGCTGGAACACGAAGAAATCATGGAAGGATTCTACATCATGTATCGGGATTTGTCCTCTGGTACACATCGCTTTGAGACGGCCGTCGTGCGGTCACCGGAAATAACTTCCCACACAATTTCTGACCTGAAACCTTACACGGATTACGAACTCTTTGTCATCCCATACGCCGGCGACGTACACGGACATCCCTCCAACTCGAGAGTTGTTCGCACGCAGGAAGATGGTACGTGAACAGCAATAAACTTTGGTGCTTCACCTGTAATCTCAGGTGACGACTGTTGAACAAGTTCGTGTAAATGCACCGTTCGATTTTGATGTTATTAAAGACATGAGATATTTTGCAAACTGTAAAATAGGTTTTAAAACTTAAAGGTTCAAAAAGAGTATTATTCTAAAAGAAGGTATTATTTTTCTAGCTCGAACCACACTTCATAATTTTGAAATCGCCATGTTTTTGGGTCGGCAGTGCCGACAGGGTTTCCTTCAGGCCTCTCGACTCTGGTTGTGAACGACACGAGCGCTGTGGTGTCGTGGAGGCCGCCCCAGGCCTCGGACATGCATGGGCCCCTGGTCGCATTTTCGCTGTGGCTGCGCCAAAACGAAACGTTTCCCCACAGCAACCTGTCCCTGCGCCCTGACCTGCTCAGCGTCACCCTCCACAACCTGACCCGAGGCGCCCGCTACACCGTGGCCGTCGCTGCTCGGACAAGGTCTGTGGCAGAGCTCGTATATTTTAATCTTTCACCGTCTTAATGGATTTATAAATCCACCTTCATTAAAATTATGCTAGTTTTTGTGAAAGGATAAATCCAGCTTTATTACATGTAGACACAGGGCTGCACCTGGCTGTATGCTCTGTGCAGCCTGATGGTCTGAATAATTTGCTTGGCAAATGGTTATGGACTGTATAATTTGTCTTGCTATCATTCGGCTCCTCAATTCATTACCGAGGACATGCACGGCAGTACGTTAAAAAGAAACGCGAGTCAAAGCTGTCATTTGTTGTGGAAAGTACATTTGAAACGTTGAAAACCTGCTGACTTTACCATAGATGTTGTAGAAGGAAGACCCTTAGACTAAAAAGCTGAAATAATCTGAAAGTTTTTGAAAAAACTAAAACTAAATCTTTTTCATTTATGAGAGAAACTTTTAAGTTTTTGGCTTAGTTGGGTACCCGGAAGCGAATGAGACAACTTGAATTATCGTGAAAACTTTGGAACTATGCGTAATTTATGTTTAGACATTTATTACTTTACTGATCGTGATTTTAGGCCTGTTTGTAGCGTAGTTTTGTAATGTTCGTGTGACCTCTATGATTCAAATCTGAAATAAAATTATCAAATCTTAAATAAAAATTATCAAGTAATATTGGGTGATAATTCGCCATGTTTTTCATTACAATTCACGAATATAAGTTGAATTAAGTGGTTCATTTATAGGTGCTAAGTTAAGTTTATTTCCCTGGGATTACTGAGCTACCTTTTAATCCCGCCTTTCTCCTTGGAACGAAAAAGTTTTCATCTTTGGGCTTATTATATAAAAACCACTAATTTGTCTCTCCGTGTACATGCTGTAACTGTCAACAATACTTACGGATATCAAAAACTGCTTTTTCAGGCTTGGCAGCGGCCCATACTCGGATCCCCACCGCTGGGTTCAGGACCCGACCCTGCCCTCAGGCCTCGGATCAGGACCCAGCAGGGTCCCCTCGCCTCTGATGGCCGTCTTGCAGGAAACTTGGTTTCTCGCCGGTGTCAGTTCCGTGATATTCGTCGCTCTTTTTATCTTCGTCGGTGTCGTGGCTTATCGGCGGAAGAAGAATGAAAAACGCGCCTTGAATGGTCAGTGAATGTCGTGTTGTATAAAACTGTTGTCGTGTTATATGAAGCTGCCGTCGTGTCATACGAAGCTGTTGTCGTGTTATACGAAGCTGTTGTCGTGTTATACGAAGCTGTTGTCGTGTTATATGAAGCTGCCGTCGTGTTATATGAAGCTGCCGTCGTGTTATATGAAGCTGCCGTCGTGTTATATGAAGCTGCCGTCGTGTTGTATGAAGCTGCCGTCGTGTTGTATGAAGCTGCCGTCGTATTGTATGAAGCTGCCGTCGTATTGTATGAAGCTGTCGTCGTATTGTATGAAGCTGCCGTCGTATAGTATGAAGCTGCCGTCGTGTGATGCACGTAACAGCAATTCTCCTCGTCACCATTTCATGCGTCGGTCGTATCACCTTTACCCAATAAGGCCGAACCGCACAGATCTTTGCCAAGTTTGATATTGTGTCGGTTATTTGTACGTCAACGAGTTTGCATTCACTTTTCATTATCTGGTAACAAATGTGAGGCATCTGCTACAGTTTATCCTTTCATGCTTTTTTTTTATTCAAACTCGCTAACACATAACAACGAAAAAGGTTAATTTTGAGTTCCTTTACGGTCTGAACTATATTTACCCTCATGCTGTTTTAATTTGGCCAAACAACGCTATTTTAATTTGGCCAAACAATGCCAGTTTAAAGTTTGGCCTAACAACGCTATTTTAAATTGGGAACAACGCTGTTTTGAATTTGGCCAAACAACGCTGTTTTGAATTTGGCCAAACAACGTTATTTTGAATTTGGCCGGACAACGCTATTTTAATTAGGCCAAACAACGCTATTTTAANTCTGATTAGAAAGAAAATTAATAGGGTAACCAAATTTGCGAAACCAAAATCTTTCAATTTTAAATTCATAGCAGAGATATTTCTCGGCATGCAATTTTACCCGTGCGGAGAATCGTAGTCAAAGTGTAAAATTTGGCCAAACAACGCTATTTTAAATGGCCGAGTTTTGATGCTGTTTTAATTAGCTGAGTCTATTTTAACTTTAAACAATGCGTTTTTCTAATTGACTGTTGACTTTAAATAACCATTTTAATTTGATGTTTTGAACGAGCATTTTGAAATAACAGCCATTTTGATTTGATACTTGATTTCCCATTTTAATTTAATATAACCATTTTAATCTAATATTGAAACAACCGTTTTGATTTAATATTTTAAACAACCATTTTAATTGGCCAACGCTATTTCAATTGGTCAACCCTTTTTCAATTAGCCGACCAACGCTGTTTTAATTAGCTAAATTTTAGTTTGGCCAAACAACTCTACTTTAATTTGGCCAAACAGCTCTATTTTATTAGTATTGTTGTTTGGCCAAACAATGCTATTTTCGTCAAACAACGCTGTTTTTGCTAAACAGCGCTATTTTCGCAAACAGTGCTATTTCGCCAAGCAACGCTATTTTTACCAAGCTACGCTATTTTCGCCAAGCAACGCCATTTTCACCAAGCTACTCCATTTTTGCCAAGCAACGCCATTTTCGCCTAACAACGCTATTTTGCCGAACAACGCTATTTTGCCGAACAACGCTATTTTGCCAAACAACGCTATTTTGCCAAACAACGCTATTTTCACCAAACAACGCTATTTTCGCCAAACACTATTTTCCTCAAACAACGCTATTTTCGCTAAAAAAGGCTAATTTCACCAAAAAAGGCTAATTTCGCCAAAAAAAGGCTATTTTCGACAAACAAGGCTATTTTCGCTGAGCAACGCTATTTTCGCCGAGCAAAGTATTTTCGCCAAGCAACGCTATTTTCACCTAACAACGCTATATTCGCCAAACAACGCCAGTTTCTCCAAATAACGCCAGTTTTTCCAAACAACGCTATATTCGCCAAACAACGCCAGTTTCTCCAAACAGCGCTATTTTCGTCAAGCAACGCTATTTTCGCCAAACAGCGCTATTCACTCTCATACTATTGGCTTTCGCCAATGCTGTATTTTCGCCAAACGACGGAAAAGTTTAACTTAGGGTTCCTTTGTAGCCTGAACTATATTCTCCCTCAAGCTATTGGCTTCTTCTGAAAGGCTCTATTGTGAAATTATTGAATAGTGTAGAGTTTATTTATCACCGTATTCATGGATTCGTGGTTTGTGGAGAGTTGTTTTTGCTGTGTGCTTCCAAAACGGGACTCCCTTCAAGCTGCTGTGCATGCATTGTTGCTCATTTCCGCATGATGCCAGTGTGAAACGTTTGCACAATTTCGATTTCCAGTAGCTTTTATTTAGGATCAAAACCTATGAAATTTCTTATACTCTTTCCTCTTTTATAATTTTTGCAGTTTTTTACTGTTTTTCATTTGCTTATATGATGTTTTCAATATGTTAGGAAATATGTCACATAAGTTTCGGAACGTTTTTCTGCTCTGAGGTCTGTCGTTCTCACCGTGCACACAATGCCTTTAAGACACCGACGCCTCGCGTGGAGTCCTGAGACGTATCAAAATAAGACTTGAAGTCCTCGTATTTATGAGATAAAAGTACCTTCATAACGCTCGCTGCACTTGTTTTCACAGCTCATTAATTCTTTATTAGCGTATCAATCATTCTCGCGCATCGATTGCTTAAAGACTTCTTCTGAGGCCATTCTCGCTCGCCGTTATGACAACAATTAAGCCTAACTGCGTGTTGCTGCGTCCGCACTTTGATCTTTGAAGGAGCAGTTCACGACGCTAATGCGCTTCGGACTTCTAATTACATTCTAAGATATATCGAAAAATAAACGCGGCTCATTCGTGCACGGGGAGCTATTCGTGAGACACATCCTCGTCGCTCATGCACAGACGCGCATATTTTCTGCGCTCATTAAGTTGTTGAGACTCATTATGCTGGCGTCTAGCATGACCAGTCCTTATTTGCGTACGAAAATACCATCTATTCTTTTGACTTTGTTGTGCAGACGCTTCGGGTAATTCTCTGGGACTTAGAATGGAGCGTAATGAGGTTAGCTCGCCTAAATAGACTCTATTTTTCTTATGAGAGGGCGGAAGCGGGTTAGGACTCGGAGATCCTTCCTTAATCGAAAGAGTCCTGAAATTTTACCTCGAGTCTGTAAACAGGTCATTATTTTTATATTCCAAAATGGCTTTCTTTCAAAATGACGTTACCCACATTAAACAGTTTCTCTTATCACGAGTAGGTTTCCCCTCAAAACTCGGTTTTCCCTCCAGGGAGAAATTTTGTGCGTTTTGGTGTGTGAATATTCCATGTTTTGATATTTATTCTGGGTGCTCATTTATCACACATGCTGAAGTGTTGCTGCGTGACAGTCTTCCTCGAGCTTTCTGGCGTCTCCAGGAGGGCACTGTTAGGTTACCTAAGCTGTACGAGTGAATAGGCCTTCGGGACTTCTATCTTTCTTGGCCACCTTGCTTGTATCAATTTTCATACCTTCTTCGCTATCTCTCCTTTGTCTTTTCTTCCTTTTCATTGTTAACTCGCTTTTTCTATGCGCAGAGGATCCTGTGTGGGAACACACTTATGCGTAGATTCCCTGTTCTGTTTAGTCAGTAGTGCGCGGTCCTTTCACCTCCGGTGCGAGGTAGTGCGAGTCCCTGAAGCGCTGCTATCTGTGCTACTACGACTAGTACTTCTACTGCTATTCCTGTAGCTTTCTGCTAAAACTAGTTTTCTATTCTGTATTCTTGCGATGCGGGAGGGTTTTTTGGAACTGATAAAGACTTCCGTGAACCAACTTAGTTGAAATCGTATGGTAGAGTGCAATTTTTCATGTCTAGCAAAATTTCCCATAGAAATTTGCCTCAAATCTGCATCTCACCGTGAAATTTTGTTTCCAGCATAGTTTTAATTTCAATATATACTTTTTCTAAGGGAACTCATTGGGTTAAATCGAACCATCCCCTAAATTGACCGACTTTCGATTATGTGTTGCTAAATTCATCACTCTGAAAATAATTTTTATTCTTTTATTTCTTTTTTATGTCTTTATTGACAATAATTATTTCTTTTCAGCAGTGTACGCTAGTTTTCTCATTTCCGTTGGTGCTTTTATTTTGAGTGAGTTTTTCAGCGGTGATTGAAATGAATTATTGTCATCTGGATGAGCGCTCGTTGTTTTGTCGTCTGATATTTTTAAACTTGCGCATTTCTTCGTTGTCACTTTCACTTCTGGTTTCATTTGTGGTCGTTCCGGTAGTGTGAATAAGTTCCGATTTCGTCTTGGAGCATTTCTTCGAAATCGATGCACTGACGCTGGATTCAAATTCTTTTGTAAACTTTATTAATTTAAGAACTTTTCAAATCATTTCCTCAGAGTGGTGTTGCACTTCAGTTTTTATAAATTTTTATTTTGCCTACCGCCAAAAGACTGTGTGTGACCTCCCTACCTAATGTCAGATAGACCTATTCTTAGGCCCTAATATTTGACGGACTTCTTCTTCGGCCCTAATATTTGACGGATCTAACCTTCAAATCTACCTATTATTAGACGGACCTAATATTTGGTGGACCCAATGTTTGAAGGGCGTAATATTTGATTGACCCAATATTTGGAGGACCTAATATATATTTGATGGACATATTTTTTGAAAGAACTAATATATGACGAATTTAATGATTGAAACTTAATATTTGATTGATTAAATATTTGACTGACCCATTCTTCAGGCTGTAGGCCTAGAATTTGACGAGCATAGTATTTGACCGACTTAATATATCACGGAACTAATATTTCACGCACCAAATATTTAACAGACCAAATATTTCACGCACCAATTATTTGACGAGCCTAATATGGCAGACTTAATATTTGACGGGCCTAATATTTAGCGGGCTTAATATTTGGCGGACCTAATATTTGACGGACCTAATATTTGACGGACCTAATATTTGGCGGACCTAATATTTGGCGGACCTAATATTTGGCGGACTTGATATTTGGCGGACCTAATATTTGGCAGATCTAATATTTAGTGGACCTAATATTTAGTGGACCTAATATTTAGTGGACCTATTATTTAGTGGACCTAATATTTAGTGGACCTAATATTTAGTGGACCTAAT
>VOMN01131967.1:0-18914 GCA_014899125.1 Orchestia grillus | reverse complement strand
GGCACAGCTGATAACGTAATGAAGACAAAATGACGTCGGTCGCCTGATACGTCGGGCACAACTGATAACACAATGAAGACAAAATGACGTCGGTCGCCTGATACGTCGGGCACAACTGATGATAAAATGAAGAAAAAAATGACGTCGGTGGCCAGTGCGTGAAGCACGGCAGGTCACGCAGCGATGACGCGATGCAGGCCCTGATTAGACAGGGGACCGCGACCGTTATTGCGAGGATGGATTTTATCGAGCTGCAGTATCCCGGCTACCGGACTCTCTATTGAAACCTGATGACTTCATATTATACACACAGGTGACCTCGGCCTGCCTCACCGCATATCTTACAGAGCTGCTCCTTCTCCTGCTGCGGCTGCGACTGCAGCTGCGGCTGCAGCTAGTCAGCAAGAAGATGCTTTGGGCTGGGAAATTAAAGTAAAGGAAATGGTGACCTCGCTGGAGGTTTTTTTCTATGAGTTATTTTAGGAGCTTCGGTTTCCTAGAGCGTTTGGGCAAGAATTTTCAAGGCATCCTTGATATACGCTCGTATATATGTATGCATGTTTAGGAATGGAAATAGCGAAATTCTTATTGTAGGTGAAGTCGTCTACGTAGTTTTCACTGAAACACGTTTTGAAAGCTCCATTTTACTTTTGTTAAATTTTTCTTGAAGTATTAACTTTCAAAATTGCATTTCTCAAGGATGAATACGGGGAAACCGTTGCCTTGGCAACGAGTTGTGCAAAATAACTCGAAAGCTCGGGTATATAAACAGCTTCCCAGAAAATTTTTTCCAACGCATCCATGAAAATCGTTTAAATATATAAATCATAACCGGGGAATTACATGCGATTGTTCGTTATATTCGAAATTACATCCCTTTCAAACAAGCTCTGTAAAAGCCCTCGAAAGCTCGGTCAACTAAATTAAGTTCGAAAGATTTCTAAATAAAGTTTCCTTCACAATGATTCCCAGACGTCCGCTCTTCGAAACTATACGGCATAAATTATAACCTTTATATATATATATACATATATATACATCAGGTGCCTAATTTGACAAAACCACCGTGTTTCTGGATCATTATAACACGTAAACGATGTGTGATGAGCCTTGTGTTTTGTACAGAAAGAAGCTTCACTCTGTGGAAGGATTTTTTTGCAGAGATGGAGAAAGTGTTTTAAATAAATAAAGGCACATCGCTATTAAAAAAAATGGTCATCGATCAAATTCCTATCGAATATGATTACATAGAACGTGGTTATACCGTATATGGGGTTATCTCATAAAAAATGTATAGCTAACTTTAGAGTATGAATAACAATTAAGCTTATTTTAAGCTTCAGTAATAAAAAAATATCATGAAAATAGCACACTGGCTGAGGTACTCATTTAACGAGACTGAATGAGCTAAAATCGACTTAACATTAGGCAAAGTATGGATATTTAAAAGTGTATTATATTTTTTTAACGAGACACCATGTATAGAACAAGGTTCTAAGAAAACCGATTGATGCCTCGTCCAGCGACGGGGTCCAGTCAATATTGACTGCATCGATCAAACTTAGCCCTGAAACGAGACGTTAAGACGTTGAGACACCCCAACCATATAAGCAGCTCCATTTATCGAATTAATATCTCTTTCGCTTGTATCATTAGTGAGTTAGCGGAAATTTCAGTCTTCAAGTCATAGCTGTTGTCAGCTATTCGATTATTTTCGCCGACAATGTGTGAGGTTTTGCCTCAGCAGGGCCGAATTTAGATTTGTATGTTCCATGTACAATGCACAAATTTTTTCCAAGTTACAAATCGAACGGCAATGCAGGTTTGGTGCAGTACGAAAAAATAGAGAGTGGTAGTCAGTCGTAGAGCTATGAATGAAGGCCCTTTTATAATACTTGGCTTTTCCAACATGTCTTGATCACCAATCGTTTCAGGCTTGTTCATTATATTCCATCGGTATCTCAGGAAAAATAGCATCTGAAAGAAAATTTTCAACACCAAGCAACGCACCCTCGAGCGCATTTATTCATTCACGGGGCTATCAAGATGGTATGCCCTTCCACTAAATGCCTCAGACAGTTTGAACTAAGTGCCTCAGACAGTTTGAATTAAACGCCTCAGACAGTTTGAACTAAACGCCTCAGACAGTTAGAAAGTTCACTGACAGAAAAAACAAACTAGCACACAATCGTCACGTAATGACGTGTCAATTGTGTGCTAGTTTGTTTTTCCTCCCTCCACCGTTTTCATTCTCCCTCCACAATTGCCGTTCACTAAAATTTTTTGGAAAATTTGGGAGTTGATTCAAGCGCGCACAAAGACTTATAACAACATTTCCATTGTAATTCCATTGTTTCCCTTCGACGCGAACGACGCTTGGGCCTGAGCGGGCAATCTATATATGCGGTACTCAATTATGCGACTTATTGAGTAAGCTTAGGAGAGAGTAGTGGTACTCAATTATGCGACTTATTAAGTAAGCTTGGGAGAAAGTAGCGGTACTCAATTATGCGACTTATTGAGTAAGCTTGGGAGAAAGTAGCGGTAATCAATTATGCGACTAATTGAGTAAGCTTGGGAGAAAGTAGCGGTACTCAATTATGCGACTTATTGTGTAAGCTTTGGAGAGAGTTGCCTTACTCAACTATGCGACTTATTGAGTAAGCTTGGGATAAAGGTGCGTCACTCATTTTCCAGTTCATAGAGGAATCTTGGCATAGAGTTGTGCCACACAGATACACGGCCTACTGAATGACGTCAGGCTAAAATTGATCACAACTGGGAGATAATTCAAGTACAGAGAGGCGTCCAAAAATAGTCTCGTTGGAGACCCTCACAATTTATGGAGTCACGGTCGGGCCAAACTAAGCCATCTCAGCTTCTTTCTGGTCGGGCCTCTTCTAGCCGGGCACTCAATGCCCTGCTGGTCAGGGCCCATCGACCTGGGCACGTGACCAGCCTCCTGACCAGACTGATATTGAGACTGGAGACAAGACCAATAGTCAAACTGGTGACCAAAGTCGGGTTAGTCATATGACTAGGCTGCTTATGTAATTGTGGTCTTCATGACAGTCTAAATTTTTCACACATTCTCCCATGTAATCAACAAATTATTCCTTGTAATCACCAGATTCTTCCTTGTATTCAACAGATTCTTACTTAAAATCAACAGATTTTTCCGTGTAATCACAATCAGCGTAGTGACTGATCGTGAAGGACAACACGTACGATTGCGTGTGTTGTTCTTTGCTTTGTCATGTCATGTTTTGTATCTTGTTCGATACCCGATATCTTTAACATAACCCATAGAAAAGAGTCCTAGCAGTCACCCTATTTGTACTATTAATCGTAGGTAAACACTGCTAAGCCTTGTTATAACCAGCGCTCTTTCCAGGCCTGCGTCAGGGCCTGGAAATTAATGCAAAACAAAGCAAGTAGAGACTTGGCTCAAGGATTAAATAACGGTAAGTATTAACCATATGAAAATGCATAAACTTTATATTATTGTTTCAGATTGCATCAATTTATAATGACGTTTTATTCGAAACCAGCTGGTCTGAGTGCAAAAAATAGATTATTTTTATCGCGATTCCGGTCTTTCATTTCTTCTTTAAGATTTGGTTTTCAACCAAACGTAAAATTTTTGAGGGACTTAACTTAAGGCCGAGAAGCAGAAATTTTTCAGCTTCGGAGACGGTAATGTGACCATGATGGCAAAAGGAAAAAAATATATACCTTTACTTTACGCGCATCTTCCTTGATCGACCTAAATTCTACGTGGCAATCTTTGTATATGCGGTACTTCCAGCATGAGAGTGATATGTGTATGTACACAAGCTGTTCAGAAGGTCTCTTCACATTCATAAATACATTTAAAAAGTCAATAGATCTGATACATTAGTTTAACTTATTTCCTTGGAATAGTGGTCATCTAAGTTTGCTCAACTTTATTCAATGCACCTTTATATGACTTTATTCAATGCACCTCTATATGACTTTCTTCAATGCACCTCTATATAACTTTATTCAATGCACCTCTATATAACTTTATTCAATGCACCTCTATATAACTTTATTCAATGCACCTCTATATAACCACCTCTATATAACTTTATTCAATGCACCTCTACATGACCACCTCTATATAACTTTATTCAATGCACCTCTATGCGTCGCGGCGTATGAATGAGCGTTTGAAGGCGCTACTCGATTTTTTTACCGTGCTTGTGGAGTACAGCCTCGTCAATGGCTGCAATTGCATGTGTTACCCTTTAATTTAGTTCAATAATTTACCGTATCCATGTTCCATGCCCGATATTTTCACCATAACACATAGAAAAAATACATAGGCGTGTTACCTGCTGAACGTAAGGGCCACAAAATTGGATCATTCCTTCCAATCCAACGGCTAGTGAATATTCGATTGAGGAATTCACGACCTTGCGTTCCCAGGGTGGTGGGGTACCATCTTTCTGGACAAACTGCTATACGATTAATAACTTTAACAGCCACTGTGTACAATATAAAATGTTAAACGAATATATTTTATCCAATGATCCAATGTAGTTTTAATTAGACTTTAAAAATGTAAACTTTATGGGCACTCGTTATATGAGACTTCTACCGTATATGTATGTATATATATCAACAATATGCATGTTCACTTAAGATACTTTGATAACAGAAATAAAACTAGGAGTCTAATTTCGAGGCACTGACACAATTTTGTCTTTGTTTCCTCAATTTGAGCTCATACACAGTTTGTTCCACGCTATTCTCGAAAAAATGTAATCGCAAAACAAATAAGTAAATCAAATCTTTTGATCAAATTCCGTAGACTTTTGAAGCAAATTCTTGATGTCGTGACTTCATGCCGCAAGTCAACGTTTAGATATGGCAGGACAGGCATTTTATTCCCTCATAATCAGCACTGTAATCAAGCGTTCATTACACCATTACCC
The DNA here is from genome assembly GCA_014899125.1 of Orchestia grillus. Classification (NCBI taxonomy): domain Eukaryota; kingdom Metazoa; phylum Arthropoda; class Malacostraca; order Amphipoda; family Talitridae; genus Orchestia; species Orchestia grillus. The sequence goes on along the minus strand of VOMN01131967.1, from coordinate 13,953 downwards.
TCAGACCAGTTTTATGCGCACGTGCAGGCAGGACCATGCGATACCAGCGCGTGCGTGTGGCGCTTGCATTCACTTGTAGTTATAGTGTCATTTACGCAATGGAGCAGCTCTCTCGGCTCTACGTAAACGCATGACGGTTCTCTCCTACCCGCGGTTAATGCACCGCAACTCTTTTCAGAAACCAGACCACCCGTAACCCGTTGGGTCAGTATTTGAAAGTCTCATTTGAGTCTCTACTGAATCTTCTTTATTTCCTAACAAATATCCAAACCCAAAGAAAATAATTCACTCTTCCCTTTAGTCCCAATGAGCTTTAATCCTGATAGGGCGCGAAAACATTTATTTAATTACTGAAAATGAGTTTGAATTTTTGGCCTATGTTATTACTGAAGTGTGCGCACGATCACAAACAAGCCAGTAAGATAACGAGCAAGATAATCGGAGTTTAAGAATTATAAAGATGGTTTCGATCGCTCAATTGGCTCCACAATGCAACTTTAGGCTTCGCCCGAGCTAAAATTACGACTGACGTAAGGTCTTCATTAAAATTTCACAACTGAAAGTCAACTGTCAGTTTAAAATAATCTGAAAGTTAATAACGAAGTAGTGTATTTCAATAGTTTATTTTTGAATTATTTCTTGTTTTTCATCCGTGACTTTCCATTTCAGGAGTATACGCGTGCATTCCTGAGACGCTAAATGGTTGAGTCAAATTTGGGAGGGAAAACTTTGAAACATAGATATTTTTTTGTTAATGTTAATTTTTCATATAATTTTATGCAGTCGTGGTTTAGTTTCTGATGAGCTATTGAATCTCAGAGTCTTTGAGAAAACAATCTTTATTATTTTGGCTGGGAGAATTTTCCTACTGAAACTTAAAGTTTCGTTATTTGTATCACCCTCTTGTTTCACAATTTCATTTCCCCCAGTCCAATCATTTCTATCTTACTGTGACCAACAGAGTTCGTGAGGGTCAACGTTCTCAGTCAAAAAAGTTTGCGTGCAATAAGTATGACACCCAAAGCATAGAGAGCGGAACTGAAGGCAAAACTATGCTGCGTATTCCTGGAATGAACTTCCATCTCGAAGAAATGATGTCAATATTAAGCAATGCAGAAGCATCAAGTGAGCACCAACTCATATAGCGCTTGCACTCAACATTGAAGAAATGACGGCATTAATGAACAATAACGGAAGCGTCAAGTGAACACCAGCTCACATTACGTGTCTAATTAGCACTGAAGAAATTATGACGTTAATGAGCAATACGGAAGCGTTGAGTGAACACCAGCTCACATTACACGTCTAATCAACACTACTATGTCATGTCTGTCTTGCATTTGACGCTTCGTTTGAACTATGGACCCAAACGCCCCCTTATCAGCTCGTGAACGTTCACCTTGCACTCAACTTGGTCTTATGAACATGATAATCACTCGGTAACACTGCATTACCAGGGCTCGAAGCGATCGTAGATAAAGTTTCACACGATTTAGACAAAATTTGAGACAAAAACTTGCCGTAAGCCCCGCTCGCTGAAAAAAGAGTACTGAATTCATCCAGTGAAGGTTCAAAGAAATTATGGAATTTTAGTCTCGAATGACTTATTTTATTTAGTGTAGGTGGAGGAAACGACGTTGAAACTTTATGTATTTGCACGATAGGCCACGTTTCGCATCCGAGTTCGACGTCATTGCGTCTTTTTTTCGGATGAACGCGAAAAAAAACTGAAGTTCGATTTAACTCAGCGAAATGAATTCAACACATTGTGAACATCAAAATAGCGACTATATTTTGAAATTGACGAAATCAAGGCGTCAAACCTATCGTAATTATACCCACCAAACAGAACAATAACCTACATAGGGTAAATTAAGCCTACTACGTGATACCAAGTAATTCCGTGATAGATTGTATTCCCTACTGCGTTTACTAGTGCACTCTACATTTCTGCAAATATATTGTTGTACAATCATTTTTCTGTATGTTTCAAGCGCTAACACTTTAAAATACATGTCATAAATCTGTATATATTTTAAAAAATATCAGTATCACGTTGCAAGCTTAGTTTACAAAGCTTACGAGTATAATGACCCCGTCCGCTTGTAATTCGAGTTTTGTACGGCAGAAATACTTGAAAGTATTTAAAAATTTAAATTGCAAACGGATGCCATACCCAATCCTCTACAGACTAAAGGTACATATGGTCCTGTTCGTAAAGCATTTCTTACATCTATCTACCTATAGACTAGAGCGTCTCCCTCCACAAGGGAGGGGCTGATAACCAAGAGCACGGAGACCTGATCGCACACGTCACACACTTCGTCTTCTGGGCACTGCGCCAATAGTCTGGCCCGACAGTGGTGTAGGTGTACCTCGGCCGCCGCTTCATGTGGTTTCCAGGCATCCTGGCCTCCTGAGGTCGCCCACACTCACCTACTGCTACTAATCCGGCAGCATCATTGCCACGAGTCAGGAACCCCCTCCTCCGACCCTACCCATCCGACCCTACTCATCCGACTGCGTCAGATCAGGCATTCACAATCGCCGTTCATTCACCTCAATCCATTGCGCACCTTCTTGCTTCGTCCACGGACATCCCTCGGTTTCTCATGGCAACTTGCACCCCATCCATCCATCCAGCTTTCGATCTTCCTCTCCCACTCCTTCCACCCGCTACTGACTTCAACGTTCTTTCAACTGACCAGTCGCTCTTCATGCATTCTCTCCATAGTTGTTGGCACTCAATTGAAAATTAACTCAGTGTAGTGAATATTTGCACTATCACAGGAACATAAAAAATTCATGACATCGCCATATAAAATTTAAATTTATATTTATCATGCATTTGCCTCAGTTTCATTATGTATATTGTTTAATAAATAGTTTCTCTAAATCGATTTAGCTCGGAAATTTCCGTTAAAAACTTTTCAGTAAGGTAACTCACGTTAACTTCATAGCACATTTGCACGCACCTTGGAAATTAGCCTCGATGTTCCATGCCATCATAATCGTTGTTATGAAGAAGCATTTACATTGCAATATTTCTCGTGATGGTTTCATTACGTGAACGCACTTGTAGCTTGCTCAGGACCAATGAAGATGAGCATGTTTGTCAAGAGCAAGAGTAAATGATAGCAATTAAACGTGTCCAAATAGCACTTGAGCTGAGCGTTAAAATACCACTTGACGTACAAGTGTGTCGCGCGGCAGCGAGTGCGTTGTGAATTAATTAACGAACACAGTCCGCGGCTAGACAGCGGCGATGTCTAGTCGCGGACTATGCCGTCCTAAAGCCTAAATTCTTAAAGGCACCCATGGAACTAAGCTGTAGCCCGGCAAGTCCATGGCGAATTGATATGAATGTCATCCTACATTTTTGGACTGTCAAGTAGGCCGTGTCTACAGGAGAGCGTTGCTCTACTACTTTTGGGTATCTTAAGTATGTAATTGTTACAGCATTCCAAATTGGGTGGAAGTCAAGGTCTAATCTTTTTGCTGAGTTAAGACTGAATGTCCTAACTTAAATGACTTGGCTTAACTTCAATTTCAGCTTCCTGCGAATGACACGTCAACTAAAAATTATTAAGAAAACAACAAATAACGTCAGTTATACGTATATGTTGGCGAACACAATCCTCACCTTTATTTCAGCGAAAAAAGAAATTACCCATGCCTCTTTTAACTGTGCAAATACTTTTTGCAGCGCACCCAAAGTTCAAGACTCTTCATTCAAGTTTAGCCACACGCTGGGACATCGATGTTCACTCAGAGGAGCCAGGGACATGTTACACAAAGGGTGCGGTCACACATGGCACATGTCACACAAAGGGTGCGGTCACACATGTCACACAGAGGGTGCGGTCACACATGTCACACAGAGGGTGCGGTCACACACGTCACATGTCACACAAAGGGTGCGGTCACACATGTCACATAAAGGGTGCGGTCACACATGTGACATGTCACACAAAGGGTGCGGTCACACATGTCACATGTCACACACAGGGTGCTGGCGGGGCTGCTTGTTCAATTAGCAACACTCCTTCACACCGGTCCGACTCGTCCGTCACCTCGTCGATAATGGACTATCCAGCAGCGAAATATGTGCTTCGGTGGTCAAGGTTGTCGATAATTATAGATTATTAAACTTGCGGTGCCCCGCTAAATCGTTAGACTATGGTGTTGATCAACTCTGTGAAATAAATTTGATGCATTATAAGCATCAAAATAGCGACAACTGCCTTCGCTGCTCATTGCCAAATTAAGAAAAAACTCCCGTCAATCTCAGCAGCTCCCCAAAGATCCCCAGAAGATTCCTCTTAAAACTTTTCAACTCGGTAATTTCCTCCGCGCTTTGTAGTCTCAGCAAAATCCATTCGCTGGATCTCGTGCTTTGCCAGACGGAGCTCCAGTATTCCGTGTGACCTAACCAAGCCTGCCCTGAGGGGACCCTGCATAACTCACGACGCCGGACCTCGCCAATAATGTAGGGACAGTGGAGCGACAAGGCTTGGATACACGGTTACGGGCTGATTCTTCGGTCGCCATCACAGTAGTCACAGGTGACGTAGAATCACCACGGCAGTACCAACGATTTATCTCTGCTGACAGGACGCACGTGGGCGTGATGCGCAAATGAAGCTTTAGAGGAAGTTATAGTTTTACATTTTTCAAAATCAGGCGGTACTTTTGAAAGAATGAGGAGTGTTGCTAGATTAGCTTGTGGGTTGAGTGTGTTGCACTTGCTGATAGAAAAGCGAGTTTCGAAAACCTGTGTATCTCGAGCAGTGAATGCATGCTGACGTCAGTGGTTTTGCTGTAGAATACATTTTTATGACCATGAAGGCTCTTCGCAAGTTGAAGTCGAATAAAAACTTTTGTGTACGCAAGCTAATTTCGTAAGTAACGCAAAATACGTACGGTAACAGAATGTTCTTTAATAGATACTTTTGCTCATGCTTGGTGAAAATAAAAATTGAATAAGCCTAGCACCAAAAAACAGGGATTTTAGTTGTAAATTGAACCTGCGTACGTCGTTTAGACGCTGAATTTTTTCACGTAAGCCCGGTCTCTTAAATCATTGACTAAACCTGCGAATTTTCATAAAATCTTGTTTATTAAATAAAAAAGTTACCACGTACTATAAAAAGAGGATAAATAAAACTAGGTAAGCGAAGTTACAAAAGTGCCAGACCAAACTTAAATTTCTAAAAGCTGCATGAGTTTGATGGATAAATTATTCAGCTTTATCAATTTTCAGTGTGACTCACTGTAGCACATAAATTTATCACTTTCATAATTGAATGCATAACTTATGCACCTGACGTGTTGATATGATGACTTTGGCCGCAACAGGACAATGGTGATTGTATGAACTTGAGTTTTGCTGGGACAGAGTGTCTTTAACATGGGAATGAAAAATAATAAGAGTCAATAATATACACAATTACAATTCACCAAGGAGCAGCGGTCGCAATTTTATGATTAATTTCCAACGAGGCACGACACGTGTTTATGGGGTCGTAGATGCTATAGCAATCCTTGACCACTTCTTTGTATATTGAAAGCTCTAGGAATCCTTGATCATATCTAAATTTCTCAAAAAGTTCCAGTTATTCTTGACCAAATCCTAATTTACTAAGAGCTCAAGTAATCCTTGACTTCTTCTCGATGTATTAAGATCTTGAACAAACTCTGATCCCTTCTTGATGCATTAAAATTGTTGGCATACCTGGACCACTTCTTAATGAAAAACTTTATAGATAACTCCAAAAAAATGACGACTATTTAATATTTTAAAATCATCATCAAACTTTGATCGTTATGTTATGTGTTCAATAGTAGTAAATTTGAATATATTAAAACCCCCAACAGTCCATTACAACTTTTTGATTCATTGAAAACCCCAGCAATCGTGGACCTCCTCTTAATGAATAAAAATGAATAAAAGACTCCTGCAAACTTTGATAACTTTTAATCGACGTGGATATGTGAGGTTACCGTGGAGAACTTTCCACTGTACAACGAAATGGGAACTTTGCTGCTGAACTTTCTTTTAACCATAAAGTCTGGAAGTATGTAGAATTCGGTAGAAGTTGAGTTCTACATTTTTTGAGCGAGCTCCCCAAGCTATACAGATGCGTAGATTTACATAAATTTACGTACGACAACACTACATGAACCCTAAGATTGTTGTACGTATAATGTCCTGGTCTTTGTAAATTATACATTGTAAATCATACGCATGATTGTCATACATTGTAGATCTCTTTGTCATCATTGCTTTTGCAAATCATGGATTGTAAATCATGTGATGTAAATCTCATTGTTACACCGTCTTTATTAATCATGTGTTGTAAATCTCATGGTTACACCATCTTCATAAATCATGCGTTGTAACTCTCATGGTTACACCGTTTTTATAAATCATGTATTGTAAATCTCATGGTTACGCCGTCTTCATAAATCATGCGTTGTAAATCTCATGGTTACACCGTCTTCATAAATCATGCGTTGTACATCTCATGGTTACACCGTCTTCATAAATCATGTATTGTAAATTTCATGGTTACACCGTCTTCATAAATCATGCGTTGCAAGTCTCATGGTTATACCGTCTTTGGCCAAGTTATAAAGGCTGCCACGGACTGCAGTTACTATTTTTTCAGCATGTGGTAACTCAAAGTAATGTTCAGCACCAATTCTTTTAGCATACCAGTACATTTTGTTAATTTATAATTTTTAATTCATCAAAAAAGCACTAGTTCGGAACATGATTCGTATGCATACAGGTATGCTGCGTTATCAATGTTGATATCTGTATATTTATGCATATCTATGTATATATATATCCACATATATCTGTAATCTGTTTCTGCATATATTTGTATATATGAATCCATAAAATGTATCTCTATTTGTACCACAATCTCGACAAAACCAATTGAATGGCATCAGTGTTGATTAAAAATTGTGCATGTAGGTCTGAAATTGGTCTGCGCTGAGCCACATTTCAGGAGTCTTCTTCTTAAATATTCGGTGACGGTCACTCCGTTGCATTTCTGCAGTGCAAAATTTTATGCGACATTTCATTCAGGCAAAAAAAGAATCGCCGGAAAGCTTCAAATTTGGTGGAACAGGTGATGAAATTTTTCTTCAAAAGCAGCAAGACGGTGTATACGGTTTAATGAGCTACCTTAATGTGATGGTTGAATGGGGTGTCTAAACGTGGTGTTTAAATGAGGTGCCTTAGTGTGGTGGTTAAATCGAGTGGCTGAATGAGGTGGCAAAATGAGGTGGTAGAATGAGGTGGCTAAAATAAGGGGCTAAATATGATGACTAAATGAGAAAATCAAAACCCTTGCCCCGTCACCGGTCGGATAACTGAACTCGGGTGCAGCGAACTGACGTAAAATTGCTAAATTGAGCTGAAAAGAGAATGCTTGAAGAGCTCAATTTTGGTGCGCACAAATGCTGAGGCTAAATTGGCGCGCGTGAACATGCGAGTCCAGGCTATGCGGTCTGTGCATTACCTCGCGGTCGCAGTCCTACTGCGAAGAAATTACCTGCGAATCCGTGCTAAAGTATTCGTAATTTTTATACCAATCCGCGACCCCAGGTTGAGGAGTTTGAGCGTTGATGATGAGGCAACAACGGTTGAGTATTCGTGCTTCACTTGCGCTAGTCCTGGTCCTGATTTTTGTGATGTGCTTTTCGACCTGCGGCGATATTTTTAATTTACTTGTTCTTACTGAGAAATACTTTGCATGTAGGGCTGACACCGTACAATATTCTTAAAAGACAAACTGAAAAATGTAGTTCAATATTCTTAACAGACGTAATGGCACAGTACAATATTTTTAACAGACGTAATGGCACAGTACAAGATTTTTACCAGATGTAATGGCACAATACAATATTCTAAACAAATGTAATGGCACAGTACAATATTCGTAACAGACCTAATGGCACAGGACAATAAATAGTCTTAATAGACGTAATGGCTCTGTACAATATTCCTAACAAACATGCTGACACAGTACAATATTCTTAAAAACACACTGACAGAGATCATTATCTTTCATTAACCTACCGACACAGTACCGCATTTTTAGTAGACAAACTGATACAGAACAATATTTTCACCCGACATAGTGACGCAGCCCGTATTTCGTGGCAACCTCGTTGACAGGAGTAATAGCGTTAAAATATAAACGGTCAGCCATTTTAAAGCATATAAAATCGTGCTTTTAATTTTGAGCCATTAGTTTATACAAAATTGAAGAATACATTTATTTTTAAAATGAAGATCACCATTTACCGGAAAAAGCCTTCAAATATTTGTATGCTCGTATTCACGTTCAAAAATAAATGCAGTTAATAGTCAGTTCAACTACTGTTAATGCAAATCTTTCTATTGAATGCTCTTGCACGTCTTTAGCAACTACCTGCATAAGTATACGTAATATTCTTGGAACCGTTCACTCGTTATCATGACTGGAAATGAAATTCAGCATAAAACTAAAGATATACCAATTAAATAACCAGGTACCAACATTCAGATGTATTAAAAAACTCGTGGAACATCCTGCGCGACAACCATGAGTTCGACGAAATAATAGCATGGCTTAATTTTGGGGAAAACTCCACGGTATTTACTGCCAGTATTTACCTTACTCGACCAGGAGTGGTAATACAAGTATGTGTAGTATAGTTAACACAATATTATAAATAAATCAAATGTAAATAGTGCTGAAACACCTTATTCAAAAAATTCTATGGTTTTTACTAGCAATATGCAGATTAATTGGGAACAGTGGTTTTACATACCAACGCGAGGGTGGACGCCATTTTCTAATTATATCAAAACTGCATTGTACCCCAACGTTCTGCTCGAAAAATAATTTGATCGTATTTAACATGCATGTTTAAATCATTTTGTAATAGTAAATATGCATACATAAGGTATGCGCTGTTTTATAAACATATAATACCTAGAAATAAGCAGCGTTGCCAAATGAGGCTGAAAAATAAGTCCACGGTGTTTACTACCAGTATTCAAGTTACTTGAATAGACGTTTATTGAAAGTGTATAATGACAAAAAAGTATGGATTCACGGTAGAGCAATCTATCAAACTCGAGGATGAATATAGAAGAAAAGAAATTAAAGCATTCTCTGTGCCTCCACTGAAACTACGACTTAATTGCGTAGCATTCAATTAGGGTACTTATTTAAAAACCAATTCAAACCTCCTGTGAGTTTGACAACTTAAGAATACAGCTAATGGAAGTGAACATAACTAGTTATAATGCTAGACCAGAGCTATTGAAGTGAACATAACTAGTGAGAATACGTGAAAAGAACTTGTGAAAATAAACGTAACTAGTGGCAATGCAATAGCGAAACTAGTGAAAGTGAACATAACTAGTGACACTACAAGAAGGGAACTACTGAAAGTGAAAGTGGGCACACAGAGAGCACTTACGTGGGTGCCTCACCACCATCACGCACATCACGACTTGGCGTGCTAGTCTCCCACTCACCATCTACGCGTAGTAAGCTTCAAGCCTGAATGAAGGCAGATCGATAGAAGAGCTTTGCCGTGTCTTCAACCTAAAATATTCTACCAGTGCGGGCACGCTCAAAAATGTCCGTGCCCAGCCTACGTCCCAGTAAGCGTAATAATCTTATCGCCAAACTTACGAGTTTTATTATTAAATATGGAAACCCTAAAATATGGATCCTGAAGCCCTCCTAATTAGGGTGTCCGCACCTCGAGGTGGGACCTCCTAAGGATGCCATTTCAAACCTGGGAATAGAATATTCATGATTTACCTTGTCGACGGCCGATACTGGAGTCGGGTCCAAACTAAGCGCGGTGATCACTATCAATGTAACGATGGTTAAGTCAAATGGAGACTTGGAGGAATGGCTAGAAGAACAAGAACGCACTGGTCTCAAAGCAGGAGAGCTAAGGTAGCGCTTAACTTTTGCAGTTACACTTCGTTTTACTAGTGAACACGTTTGCTTAGCTTCACTTTTTGAAGTCATGATAGCAAGTGCACTGACAAATTGGTTGACCCCTATTTTGGCGCTATCTTGACGAAGGGTATCACAGATACACAGCCACAATCCATGGGCGGAGCACTCGCTACCGGCACACCCTCCGCTGACCACACCTGAGTCCACACTGATCTGTGGGCGAGGTGTACCCCACCACACCCATGATGTACCCCACCACACCCACTCAGGAGCCCCACCACTCCCAGTGCTATGCCCCACCACGCCCAGCGTTGTGCCCGCTTCATCCAGCGCTACACACACTGCAAGTTAAAGCAGATTTTCTTTAGTGTACCTTCTCGTGACAACATTGGCTTGAAACAATTACACAATAATAAAAAGAAACCTATATGAATAATAATCAAGTTAATGACCATTTTCACATAAAAGAACCATTCCTTTAAGCATACGTAATTTTTTCCTAAGGGCAAAAGTCATATAGGTACTACATCTCCCATTTCGTAACATCAAAAAGGCCGACAATTTCAATCAGATTCGCGGCAAATTCTCGCGGATGTTGAGTGAAATGAAAAAGCAGCTTCCATTTACTCCATTCCAGCACTTAGTGATTGTTCTCCTACAGTTTACCTTGAAAATTTCGCACGTTCACACCTGAAGTCATTGAATGTGGGGCCTGAGATGAAATCATTCTAAATTATGCGAAAGCAAAATCATTTTTTAATTAACGAAACAAAAAATACTTTCAATTTTTTTAATGCACCTGTACCGGGTGTTAAAAAACGAGAGGTACAAACTTTATCCGTAGGGAGGGACATGCAAAATAAACACCTTTTCACAAATACCAAATACTTAAAAACTACTCAGTTTTCAAGACACAGGGATTCCAAATTTTGCTTTAGTGTTCAGTTTGTCACATTTTTGTGTTGCTAAAATGTAAATTTGATATTAAATGGCCCCTCAAAATTTGGCAACATTCGATTGCGTAGTGTTTACGAATCAGTTCAATCTGTGATTTAATGGCACCACTGCACGTTTGTCAAACGGAGGAATGGTGGGTATGCATATAGCTTACAGTGCGGGTAACGGCAATGTTGAAGGTGCTGTTAGGTCATATTAGGAGCGTTTTCCCAATCAATATTTGTCCAGACATCGCATGTGTACAAACATTCTTCATGGTCTGCGAGAACAAGGGTGCTTCAACGCGAACAGGAGAGGTTCTGGTCGGCCTAGGGAATTATGTGATGCAGTTGTAGATGGTGTACTGTAATACTTCCATGACAAGCCTCACGCATGCATCCGAGTGACAGCACGTGACTAAAGAATGCCAAATAACGTCGATGTATCGCCTGTCCTCAATGATAACAATCTGCATCCTTACCATTTTGAGAAAGTTCAGGACAGACTACATCCCTCGTGTACAGTTTGCACGTTGGTGCCTGAAGCTAGGACAGGACGATGAAAATTTATTGATGTATGTTCTCTTCATCCATGAAACCACTTTTACAGGCAACGGAATGTTCAACACACTTAACTTGCTCAACTCGCCAAAAGATAACCCTCATGAAATTTATCGGTTTGAAATTAAACCAACATTAAACTAACATTAAACCGACATTGACATTAAACCAACATCGGTTTAATGTCAATGTATGGCTAGTATCATCGGCGACTATCTTGCTAGGCCACACCTGATGCCGTCTCATGTAAATGGACCGGTTTATGTCCCGTTTCTAAAAGAGGATGTACTGGAGGAAGAGCCTCTAGGTAATTGCCGTCGAATGTGGTTCCAGCACGACGGAGCTCCGGCTTATTCCAACAGAAATACTCGCCAATATCTGAACGACGCGTTTCCGAATAGAGAGACAGGACGAAATGGTCCGGTAACATAACGTGCAAGATCTCTACACATGAGTCTTCTGTTTCTTCTTCGGGGGGTCTAATGAAATCATTGATTTACGAAACATCAGGGGATTCCGAGTTGGATCTCATGGCAAGGATAGCGGTTACAAGATTTAAGATTGCAAAAGAACCAAGACTTCTACATCTTGACCAGCAATTCATTCCTAGAAAGTACAAGACCTTCATTGACGTTGAGGGCACACATTTCGAAGTTATTTTAAAGCGTGTTTTATAAAACATGTTTCTCTTGTATTCGTTGCATTTACCATTTTGATATTTCTCAGAAATAGAAAGTTTATTAACTGCGCATCTACGTTAACTTAAGTTTTAAACCTCAGTGCCCTGAAAACTAAGGAGCTTTGAATTATTTATTACTCGGGGAAAATAGTTTATTTTACGTGTCCCTACCTACGGTCGAAGCTTCTACCTCTTGTTTGATAACACCGTGGAGATTTGTTTAAATTTACGCTGTGGTGCAGCGTACGCATTCATCAAACAATTTCATTAGCCTGCACTAGCCGAACGACAGAGCATAATGCTTTTTTTGGCTTGATGATTCTGCGACCAGCATAATTACCGTTGATTACCAGCGTAATCAATGATCGGGAGTCTTAGGGCTCAGTCGAGAGTTGTAGGGACCAGTTTAGAGACTAATTAACGGTCAGGAGTCGTTGGGACAAATCAGGAGTTATAAGGACCAACGTAGCGACTAATCAACAAACAGGAGTGGCAGTGTGAGTGTAATCGACAAAGCAATTTTTTTATGGGCAATCGAGTATAAAATAGTGGAAAATTATTATAGAGCTCAGGTCTTTAACGAAATTGACATTTCAGTTGATTATAGGAATTCTCCTACTTTAGTTTTTTGGTCGAGCTCTTAGGATGAGCTTTCGATAATTATTGATCATTACGTACGAGAAAATTTGGTCTTTCCCGTATATATGATTCACTCAAATCATTCCGTTTTAAAAAATCATAGCTCATGCAGAGAGAACCTAAATTTCCTAAAAGTTTCACTCACTGTGGAAAGGACAATAAAGTTCCGTCCATTCCACTCTGGAAACGATAACAAAATTGATATCTATTCCACTCAGGAAAGGATAAAAAAATTTATATCAATTCTACACTGAAACGATAACGAAATTGATATCGATTCCCCTCTGGGAAAGATAACGAAATTGTTATCCGTTCTACTCTGGAAAGGATAATTAAATTGCTATCCATTCCACTCTGACGTCACAATTAAATTCCATCCAGTCCATTCTGGAAAGGATACCTAAATTTCAGCTATTCAAATCTGGGAAGAGGAAAGAGTAATTCACATGCATGAAAAAGAATTCATTTAAGAAAATTAACATTCACCAACACAAGCATGTTTGTGAGTGACTGCGCTAGGGAATTTGAATTACGCAACCTCGTAAAATAGGTTAAACTAAATTGTTATCTTCTCATGATAAAAATGGCCTTAGAAAAATTTATGTTCAATGAGGACAAGTTCAAGGAGAATTATTAACGGTCTAAAAGTATCCTAAATAAATTTAAGGATATAAAAACAAAATCACGCACATGTTTTTAGCAGATAGCGCCTGGTGCATATGTTCCAGGGATATGTGTATGTCCATTTATTTAAGTCTTCGTTCCTCAGCGCACGTATGGGTGCCTACCCCGCTAAACTACCCTGTTGGAGTGCAATTAAGGGAAATTAAATTAAACCCGATATGCCTTAAAGGGCGGCACACCATTGTGGCCTTAACGGAGTGCCCGAACGACTTCCAATGCATCCAAGGTATCACTTTATAATTTACGTTGTGCTGCTTTACGTATTAAATTATCAGTTAATTATGAGGTCATAAAATCCAGAGGACTTTTATATTGTATTACCTAACACGTTTAACACGAGCTAAAAAACTCTTAAAATACAATGTACTCATTTTGAGCGTTGTGTTTTTTATTAGCAAAATTAGGTTGTGTTTTAAAATGGCTCAATAGTTGCAAACCTGGGTCGGACCTTGGTGACTCCTTGTTATGA
>VOMN01131961.1:0-11121 GCA_014899125.1 Orchestia grillus | reverse complement strand
TTCTGTGCTGGCAACATTTTTCGAGGTTCACTAGTTCCTAGGATTTACACTTCATTTAGAAGTACAGCGACTGGGCATCGTACTATTACGTTATCGTGTACTGCTCCCAGTGTCCAGTACTCTAACTGATAACATAGCACATGCACTGCTACATTTCGGCACCGGTACAAATCATAGCGCGTGTACCGCTACATTTCGGTACCGATACAAATCGCAGAGAGTGTACCGCTACAGTTCAGAAGCACCTCAGCGCGGGTTTCCGGTGACCCGCATTACCCCCAGTCACTCACCCCCATTTCTAGCCCTACCCCCCGCTCGTGGGGAGCATTGACGGGTGTTCCCTTTCCTAAACGCACATAATGCGGAGAAATAGAAGGTGTCACCAAATAAGTGTCCCCGCTCTACATTTGACTAAATACGCGTTTCTTGAAACGAAATAAAAATCGCTTTATATCTTCACACATTCGTGAAACAGAGAATTCTTTTCTTCGGTTAAAGAACTTTCGATAGTCCATTTCAGTTGCCGAATGTACATGATATCAAAGCGCTTACTCTCACGTATTTTATTAATGAATTTTTAAAGTATACCCTTGTGCAGCTGTTGAATATTGTACAATTCTATAACGCATAACATTGTCAATAATGATTAGCAAGAAAATGCTGTATTATTTCCGGTATAAACATGAAAAACATGTTACGTTACTCAGCAAACAAACACTAAATGGACGAATACACTGCAGCAACACTTATGCGGCACCTTATTTTGTAGATACTCTGATGATGAAGTCAAATGTTTGGTCAAAGTATTGTTATCAATACAAGTTTTTTTTATCAAGATGAGTTTTTTATCAAGAGGCCAAAATATTTTTGAAGCGATGAAAACATTTCACAATTTAAGGCAGGCTACTTTGACAAGCTCGCTATCATACTAAAAATACTTTTTTGCTTATTGACGTGCCAGTTTTGAAGTATATCGAAAAGAAGAGCTGCGTGCCTGTTCCCTATAAACATTTTGGTGTGATTGTCCAATTTACAGTCTTATTGGACTGATTAAGATGAGGTTTATTATTTATATTATCTTCTTGAAAAACCTGTAAATTAGTTTCTCTAGCACGTAGAAGTTACTAGGAGGAACATCATGTTGAATGTCGTTGCAAGTTGTCATTCTGAGCATATAGAGAATTTATTATATGGGACGGCGAAGTGGACGGCTTGCAAAATGTATTAATATATATGCAAATTCGATTGCTTTGTGTATCGGTTTCAAACTGTATTAAAATGCACGCGATGACATGTAATTTCATGCATGTCCAATAAGTAGGAGTTATTAGAAGGTATGTACTCCATCGATTGATTTCAAACGTGTCGTGAACCAGAAGGGTTCCGATTCTATTTGACACTCCACACTGCATTTTGTCCTGTTCTGTGCTTGGAAATTTGTTTTGTTCTAGTGGGGCTTGGAAATTACTTTTGTTCTTGTATGGCTTGAAAATTTGTTTTGTTCCCGTAAGGCTTAGAAATTTGTGTTTTTCCTGTGGGGCGTAGAAATTTATTTTGTTCTCGTAGAGGCTATGAAATTTGTTTCTTCCAAACTTTCATCGCAAGCATCAGGGATGTGAGGGGCCTGATTTTCTTACTTATGGTTCTCAGTCCATCGCTTGGGAAATCCTATTACCCAAGATAATTATATCTCTTTTTAGAACTACATTTTAATTAAAGCCTCAACCTCAGTTATGTGTTGAATAAACCATACTAGACATGAACTCGAGCAACTCTCCGCTTGTGTATCATAAATGTAATGATTTCCTGACTTCATGTAACTGTTATATTTACGCCACCTGCGTGAAGCATACGCCTACATCAAATTTTAGTTTTGGCTAATGAACGCTAGAATTTGGCATCCGCAAATAAGGTCTCGGTGGACGCCTCACGCATAGCGTCTGGCGACTGAAGACTTATCCATGCAATGTACAACTCGGTTCTGGTACAAAGCTGACGTCGAGTCATGAGGGAAGCTCTGCTCATACTTAGTTGAAGAAGTTTTGAGGAATTCCAATGCGAATTTGGTTCGAATTCGGCATTTTTAATATATACGGCAGGGACTTCGCTTGAGGCTCGTGCTGTAATTTTTCAAGCACCACTTGCTCCCATCTCCGCTGACTTGAAGAGATGTCTCGTGTCAGAAATGTTATGTGCTTGGGGTTGGCAGGTTGAGGTTGTTCATAGCCTCATTTTTATGAGATATATATTTCGTTTTTACACTGATACGCACAATTTAGCACTAAATCTCTTTTCATATCTGTTTGTTTTCGGTAATTTTTCCAATGTTTCTTCGTCTTTCATTTCCTTTTGTATTTCTTCTTATTTCCATTGGCTTGATATTTGTCCCCCTCCGTTAGTTTTTTTCTTCAGGTTTTCACCCGTTTCGAATTTTTCTTCATTTGCATTCCTTTTTTTCTTTTTTTTCTTTCGCTCCCAATTGTTTTTCCATTTCCTTCTGTTTTTGTCTCCACGTTGTTTTTCATTCATTTCTTTTGCCTTTCCGTCGATTTACGAGCGTGAAATTTTTGCTCTTCTGTTCGCCAGTACATACACTGCACCTTTGAAATTTTGTACGATTCCCGCACATCCATTGCTTGGCGTGTCATGTGTATGTGAACAAGTGTGTATAATTTGACCGCCCGTGTCTGCGTCGTGGGAACGTTTCTTGGAATAGAAGTAACTCGTTCCATTTTTATGCAATTTAATGAAGTGAGACTTTTCCTCTTCGGTTAAGGAATTTTTCAAATTCCACATCAGTAATTCAACGCACATGCTGTCAAAATGATCACTCCCACGTACTTTTTTCTACATGAATGTTGAAGGCACTGGCTCCTTAGTAGGGTGAGCCAATTTTCGTTCGTTCCTCATTAATTCAGATTGTATTAACCATATCGGGAATCGGTCAAGTTTTACTTATCCTGAGAGACTCATGCTGAATTCGATCACACGGTACGCAATTTCCGCATCAACCCGTGATGAATAACTCCATTTTCGCGAACAAAATACAAACCTGTTCCTCAAAAAGCCTGTAAAGACGCACACCAATGAAAATAACCTCCTAGTGAACGTTCGAAATGAAATTGTGCGGTTTGTTGCTCGAATGCGTCAGCAATTCCGGCAACCAGGTGGACTTGAGCTATCCGTTGTAGACACTCCGCTCACCTCAGGAGCCTCGGCCAGGTCAGGGCGGTGCTTCTATGTCAGTTGGTGGTGAACTGCGGGGGAATGTGGTGCTTAGTGACACTGTTGGTGCGTAGTGGCACTGTTGGTGCGTAGTGGCACTGTTGGTGCGTAGTGGCACTGTTGGTGTGTGGTGGCACTGGTGGTGCGTGGTGGCACTGGTGGTGCGTGGNGGCACTGGTGGTGCGTAGTGGCACTGGTGGTGCGTAGTGGCACTGGAGGTGCGTAGTGGCACTGGTGGTGCGTGGTGCACTCAAAAAGTGGATAGTGATCACAATGAACATGCTAAAAACTGATCGAATTCAGTATGCCGATAATATTCCCAAAAATTGATCCCATCCGCTACAAACGGGTGATCTAGAATTGGTCATTTTGATATTCAAGAAAAGCATACTGAGTGAATGTTAATCTAGACTGAACCTAAGACCTGCAGACTCCCGGTTTCAGGTTGGCTGAGCAAGCCTGCCATGTTAACACAAGCCTCCAAACAAGCAAAGTTAAAGTGCACAGACACTCCTAAACCACGGAAACCATTCAGGAGACAACGGGCTTGCCGCGTTGATTTCTGGGCTTAGATAACTCGGAGAGATGGGAATCTAAAATTGATTGGGACGAGCTTACTTGTAAAGTATTCATCAAGTTTTTTCCTCTCTTATTTTCTGTTAAGACTAACGAGATGATGTTTCATACGCAAAAGGCGTTCGCATTTCCCAAATTTTCAAGAAAAATTACTTTATCCGTCGAGTACTGTATGTACAGACGAGTTTACGCTCAATTTATTTGTTTATTGCACTATTTACATTTCCACAGCTAAAGAACAGTAAGAACTTTCCTAAACTATCAATCAATGGAATATCGTGCTCTGAGCATTACGCTAAGTTAACGAGTAATCATCACATTACAGTACATTACTTTGAGTAATCATTAAAACTGATCATAGAAACTTGTATGCAGATGCTCCAATTTCGGTATAAACACATTTCAGTTTCAAATAAATTTTGAGAGTTTTTGCAGGACTCGAAACTTTTAAGGAGGCAATCGCTACGGTCAGCCACGCTAGCGATTGTTTGGCATAATGTTGCAGGGAGGTTAGAGAAATGCAATTGCAATCATTTATTTCCTAGCGGTTTTTTGTTCACGTAAGGGAAAACGGAAACCTCAAATGAAGAGGACAGTTCAATTGAAATAAAGCTAATTTGTTTGTTAGAATTTTGGCTTTGGCCTTGTGCTGCTTGCCTGCATTGGTGCGGAGTTAACTGGTACGAAATTTTTTAAATCATTGAGAACGAGACTGAATATGTTCTACTGAATGTACATCTCAAATATTCAGCAATTTTTAACCATGAATTACTTTTGTTCATAGAACTTGCCAAGTATAGCTGCCTCTCGAGATTTTTATCATTGTTGTTTTATTTTTGAAAACGTATGTGTACTACGTCTGAATAATCCTATGTATATGCTTTCATACGCTGTTTTGAGTCTTCAGTAGAAGCCACATATGTATATTGTTCGTCCTCATCAGTGGTGGCTGCATATATTTATTACCTCATCAGTGGTGGCTGCATATATTTATTACTTCATCAGTTTGGCTGCATATATTTATTACCTCATCAGTGGTGGTGGCCGCATATATTTATTACCTCATCAGTGTGGCTGCATATATTTATTGTCTCTTCAGTTGTGGCTGCCTTTGTACATTCTGCGAACTCCTCGCCATAAGTTGCTTTCATATATCTTTAGTACTCATTCGCAAATTTTTCCCTGCATAATTGTCGAAACGTATTCATGTTCGTATAGGGGATCAGTTTCTTTACGAAAATAGAAGCATTTGCCCCACATTCCGCCTTTGCAAACTAATGTGCTTTCTGTGCCGATCGAGTTTCGATGCTACTGCCCTTCCAGTCTGTGGTAGATTGTCTTTCAAGAGCTGGAATTGTACACATTGTATTTTATGAAATAGGGTTGGACAGAGAGCCATTTTAAAGAGCTGGTGCGCTTCAAATTCAAATTCAAAGCCTGGCTTAAGCCACAGTCGCTCTACGCTCCTTCCTTCGAGGTTGTGTACCTCGGTGTATAAGCCGAAGATCCTCTCCAAAAGCCCTATTCTAGTTCTGGTCTTGCGCCTGTCAGTTTCTGCTCGAGTGACGCAACGCGGAACTCATCAGCAAACAAATGTTCCACCACTACACTTCACCAAGTCTCCCCCTCGCAACTTTTACCGCGGTTTACGCTCAACATGCGGGCTAGGTGCGTCTGGAGAGTTTGCATGCCGCTCTTGCTGAGCCGTTGGCAGCATCGCGAGTTAACGGCCGCTGCTGCCATGGCGCGCGGCCTGCGGTGCTCGGGGAACATCGCAGGGAAGGGAGTTTGAGGTCCAGCAATGGCGGGGCCAGCAGAGCTGCTGCTGCTGCTGCTACTGCTGCTAGTTCTGCTGCTGCTGGTTCTACTGCTGCTGCTGGTTCTACTGCTGCTGCTGGTTTTACTGCTGCTTCTACTGCTGCTGCTTTTGCTGCTGCTGCTGCTATACCCGGCCGTTGTTAATCTTTACACAAGTTCAGGCTTTGTTTTGCATGGGAAGCGTATTTTGGGCTGATGGCTGAGTACGAATGTGAATCCGAAATTCTAATCGCACGAAACGAAATTCGAAAAGTAATCTCATACCATACGCGGCTGATATTTGCCAAGGTCTGTATCGAATGCATCACCACAAATTCGTTCTCAGAGATGCAGAGGATGTCATTTCTATAAGTATGCATTCAGAAAATATAATTTGAGAGTGCTTTGCACTCTCTGGTATTCTTCCACCAGAGAAGAAAGAAAACTTCTTGATTTTGGTGCCATCACTTCTTTAACAACGTGGCCCATCTTCCACACACAGAACTGTTGCACTTTAAGCTCTTTCTTGCACTATGGGCTTATACTTTGTAGCAGCAATTCCTTTACGAATATGGTCATTGGATTGAAGAACGCTGTTCAGCACGTTGATATCCATGCTAACGTGACGTGCAGCTAACGCGACGCTGTTTGCCATGACCAATTAGCAAACAAGCAAACGCGCGTCTCTGAAACACACCCGAACTCGAGTGTGTCGTTGGATACGAATCTTGTCTTCGCATCGGTGTGAGTTTCTTTCCGGTCGTAGCAGTGTGTTGGGGGGTCCATTCACGCTTCTCCTACCACAGGGAGCTGTTCGATAACCTCCTCCTGATGAGTGTCAGAACATCGCCTCATGGCCGCATTGCCTTTACTTTCTAAGCGATAGCAAAGTCGCAATCCATTGGAGATATTAACTCGTGGTCGCTCGCAAGCATTTGCTTTCGAAGGAAGTCAGTCGAGCAGACCGCGCAGTATCCACCTGCAGCGGGAGGCGTACAGGGGATAGGCAGTTCTGGCATCGCTTCGACTATTCACGATTACTTAATTAAGGTAACTCAAAACTGGATTGGTTGCTCGCGATTACTCAACAAACCCAGTCCAAACTAAGCTAACTCAAGAGTTTGTCGATTTTTCACTGTTTCTCACGAGTACACTCTTCTGAACAAATTACAGTAACTCAATTCTTGCTCAGTTCTTCGAAGTCATTCATCCCTAACTAGACTGTTTGCGAGGACGCCATCTTGGAAAAATTGCGGTAGCTCGGCCTGGCCTGATCACTCCCGGTTGCTTAATCCTGACCCAATTATTTCGAGTTACTCAATCTTGGCCTAATTCTCAATTTTGGCTTGACTCACCGTTATTACGCAATCTTGACCCAATTATTCATTGGCACTTGAAGTTGAGTCACGCTGCATTTGCATTTTCACAAACGGACTCTTCGTCACATAACAAAGCCCGCGAACACAATGCCTTTCTTTCAACTCATCATTCATCACTGTCGACTAATTCAATTCGTTACCACCGTTGTCTCATTTAGCTTTTCACCCTTTACCGTCATATAATTCAACTCATCATCCATCACTGTCGTCTAATTCAACTCTTCATCCATCACCGTCGTCTAATCTCATTCTCAAAAATTCAGCTCTGGGCATCCAGAGGTGCCCAATCCACATGGACTCGGGTATTCCAACGCTAATTTCGACCGGCGTCGGTCGCTTTTTTCAAAGACCAGAAAGATATGTCGTCCGTAACGGTTTTGCACATGCCAGAAGTTGAGTAGAAATTAGTCTTGATTATTTTTCTGGGCGAATGGATGTAGTCTGTGATGTGGTCATTTGTCTGAACTGTTGATTGTGTTCCTATGATATTTATCTCTGAAAAGTGTGCCATAAACACACTATACTGATGCAATAAAAATTAGGAAATTTAGGCCGTAGAGGTTCGTAGTTTACGAACGTGCTAAATTTTGGTTACTTAGTGACCAAAACGAAATTTGGTTGTACTCAACTTTAATTTTTATGAAAACACCGGTAATGTTTCATGGACTTCTACAAGGTACACTGACGAAGGTAACATATCTACCTCTAAAACTGAAGCTCGTATTCTACAATAAAAACAAGTCCTTGGAGATAATATTCATTGCACCATGAATCGTTAGAGCAGTGCAGTTTTTCCGCTAATGCGAAAAGTGCACATATATTTTGAGTCCCCTGCGAAGAAGGGTGAAAATTTTTGAATACTTCATCACATAAATCGCACCCAAATGAAGTTATTATAAAATTTCATAAATGGCCAAATAACCTGCACCGTATTTTCGCGCGACGTGCGTCTCTCTCTCAAAATCTCTCGTGGCTTTTGTTTAATTCTTGAATTCATTTTTATTTTCCCTCTGAGTTGTAAAAGACAGAAAAACAGCTTCTTTAGGCAGTCCATGAGTCCTTTCTGGCCTCTGGCTGCCCTCCTTTTTGATAGTGAAGTGGTCTGTGCATCTCAAGTCTGCTGCAGCTGCTGTGGTGCGAAGCGTGGACTAATTTAAATCCGGTTTGATATTAATGCAAAAACGTTTTTTCTGAGAGAAAGTTCACGGTTGAATGTCACGGAAGCTTTTTAGCTGTAACTGTTATCAGAAGCTTGAACTTTTTGAGGTTCTTTGTGTTTCGTTCAGTAAGTTAAGCATCTGCAAAAGAAGCTGTGGTTTTTGTCATCATTCCGTATTATTAATACAATTATTTTGCCCTCGTGATTTTTAATCCGTGGTTAACACGGGAACATAATTGATGAGCACGATGTAAAAAGGATCATTCTAAATGCTCTCTACCCAAGGAAATGCCGCTATAAGAATAGCACTATGCTTCAAGTCCTGTAAGAATGGAAGGTATACTCGTTGGGGTCAGCGCTTTTGTTATTAAATTTTCATATGGAAGTACATAGGCTTGGTCATTGGGACTCAGAAACAGTACGCTAGTACAGAGGCTCTTTCATCAGTACCTAGTTACAGTACACTAGTATCCAGACCGAACCACTAGCGCGTAGCTATTCTACGGTCACTACAACACGCAAACTCCTCGTGTACGGTGAAGCTATTTACCAGCTGTAGCTAGGCTTCCGAGACTTCTATCTTACGGGCCCACTTCATTTGTTTCAATTTTTGTACCTCCTTCGCTGACAATTCTTACTCTTCTCTTCCTTTTTCACGGGCTGTTTCTATGCGATAGGGACCTAGCGGGAGCACACCTTGAGCATAAATTTTTAGTACTCCAAAGTTCATACTAAATGGTCTTTTTTTGGGTGCGAGATAGTCTGAGTTACTGAAGTGCTGCTATTCTTACTACAATTACTACTTCTACTACAAATATAGTACAAGGGACCACCATGGACCTGGTTCTACCCTCCACCCCAGGCCCCACTGAAGTGCCGCCTTCTTTTAGACCAATAGCGACTGCGACTATCACTTAACTCAATTACCGGCTGCTAGTGTTCTCACCCAGTTTTCCTAAGCTTTTTCTTAACCAGTTTTTCGATTCAGTGATTCAATTCATTTTTCTATCCGTTTTCTACACACATTTTTTCTTATATTTTTCTTTTTACGTTTTTTTCACTCATATTTTTCCTCTCAATTTTTCAACTGATATTTTTCTACCCACATTGTAGTCTATCTGTATTTCATCCTACGCGTATTTCTTCGCCACATTTTATCTACACAGTTTATGCACACATATTTTCATTCATACGTTTTATCTTAACGCACTTTCCTACGTGCACTTCTTCTACGCGCACTTCTTCTACGCGCACTTCTTTTACGCGCACTTCTTCTACGCGCACTTCTTCTACGCGCACTTCTTCTACGCGCGTTTTTCATCACTCATGTTTCCTTCTAATTTCCGTTCCCACGGCAGTGAAGAAGCCGTAAAGGCTACGTTACAGTACCGTGACCCTTCCGACCCTGTGTGCCCCTATGACCTTGTGTGAATCTTTTGACCTGTGCACCTCGTGACAGCTACTCAGCTGTTGCCAAAGTCTGTACAAACACACAACATTAAAAAAGTATAATCAAGTCAACGTATACATCTTCTAGAGTGTCGCAATCGGGTGAAGCTCGTCAATTTGAAAGAAATCAGGCGGGTCCTCGACCTGATTCAGGTACTGACTTCAGAGAGTACTCGGTGCAATAGGACATTTCAGTCTTATTTTGCACATGTAATGTTCTCCATTAGTTTCATTGTACGATACAGATTATCTTCATGGACTTTTTCTTTGATTACCCCAGGTATAGGGAGGCCTTTGAGGCTTAAATGTCTCGTGCCCACTTTGATTCTTTCAATTTTTGCCTTATATTCGCTGTTGTTTATCTTTTCTTTCTCTTCCTTTTCAACTTCCAGTTTCTATGGGCAAGGGGTCCGGTGTGCGAACACGCCTGCGCATAGATTCCCCTATTCTACAGTTCGTAGTAGATTGTCCCTTCTTCTTTTTGCTTTTCAGGTATCATATTTCAAATGGAGAGGGAGCTTGAAGATGCCAAATAATCGAGTAAAATAATTTTCTAGATTGTACGATAGAAGCTTCAGTTGATGCGGAGCCTGCTGTAATTACTAGGCCTTGTATAAGTGGATGCAGATAAGAAAGCCTTTACTTGGGATGATTTGGTCTAATAATACTAAGAGAATCTCAATTACCGTAGAAAACGATATGATAATGACAACAATAGTCATCACAGTAATAAAATCATAACAGAAACAATGAAGCAAGCAAAGAAAAGTAACTCCATTGAGGAAAATGATGACATTAATGGAAATGAAGATGGTGACACCATCAACAAAATAAACAGCAATACGGTGCCCACAACAGCATTTGTGGGTGTGCACTGCAAGGCAGTTGACTTTAATTGATGAAATTTATTAATATTTCAAGGTAATTGGGGACTTTTGAAAATGTGTGAAATTATTTGACGGAGTGTGTAAGTAATTGGAGTTGATTAATGAAATTTGTTAATATTTGAAGGTAATTGGGTACACTTATAAATGAGTGATTGTTTGAGAGAGATCTTGCAGATAATCGAAGTTATTCGATGACATTTGTAGATATTTGAAGCTCATTGGGGACATTGGTACCCATGTGAAATTGTTTGACAGAGTTTGTACGCAATTGATGTTATTTTATGACTTGCAAATGTTCGAAGCTAATTGACGAAATTTGTAAGTATGTGGAATTATTCAATTGATGTTTGTGAGCAATTGAAGCCATTTGACGAAATTTAAAAGTATTTTAAGCTAAATTGTGAAATTTATGGGTATGAGAAGATATTTTATGAAGTTCGTAAGCAATTGAAGTCGTTCGATGAACTTAGTATATATTTGCTACTTCACTCCTTCCTCCCTCACCTCCCCCACGTCCCCTTCGAAAAATGGCAGTTCCCCAGCAGAAAACGAGCCTCCCGTTTACCTAACCGCGAGGGTACTGGCTTTCCAGGGTGCTGGCTTTCCAGGGTGCTGGCTTTCTAGGGGGCCGGCTTTCCAGGGTGCTGGC